>CABFWB010002185.1:0-37484 GCA_902151455.1 Timema bartmani
GCTTGTTTAGTTTACGTAAACCTCAAGCGCTTAGAGAATGTTACTCCCTTCCTAACTAATGGAGTGTCCAAATCGTAATGTCTGTGGAAGAATCACGCGGAACCTTGGACATGAATATCAAGCGTACTTTATAAACTTTGTCACCGTATAAAAACAACGTTCTCAAAGAACAGGATGGATTTTTTTAGATTCTTTTTTGGGACCCCCTACGAATATTTAAACGTCCGTAGGTTTTTCGCTGTTGCTTACCTCCCCCCCAGATTTAACCGATCATAAGGTGATGAGTAAGAGAATATAATATTAGTTGTTGAACGTGTTTGGGATTTAGTACCGGATAAATTCGTGTTGATGAGCGTAGAAGTCCTCTTGATGCTGTGGGGATGTGTTAAGTATTTGTATCTTCAATGGGCATACACCCCCTGTGGATTATGGTACGATCGGGCGTAAACATATATTTCCTATTATAATGTTTGACACAGACTATATACTTATATGTTATGTTCAGCATTGAAAAACTTAAAACACTTTACTATATCTATCTTCCCTCTTTTTACGTAGGTCCAAGCGTTGTGTTATTATTAAAAGTATCATCACGAATGGCTGGTGAAGCAAGGCTTAGATTCTTTTGGGGTCTACCTAGGCACATATTTTCCACAATACATTATTCCACCATCCCTCCAAACTAATGCTTGACAATATCCTTGAAAGTCATCTTTATATTGGATGTTGGTGATGATTAAAATTTGCATTAGTTCCTAAATAGCACTTTGTTTGTTGATAGAACAAATAAAATTGACGTAGGACCTTTGGCGCATTCCTTCCGACAAGCGACCTGTTATATTAATCTATAAAAGACTTTTGGCGGGGTCTTGGTTTTAAATGGAGTCTCATTTTTTTCAACCGAGCTAGGAAATATGACAAAGGAGGAAAATAATTCTCACTTTTATTCATACAGCCTTAACCAAGGTGGAAAGAAGGGAATAGAACGTAGAGGTACTAGATAATATATACCAGTAACATTAAGGTTACAGATGAATGAAGATACTTTCTGAGGACAAAACTACGTGGAGAACCATCAGGAAGAAAACTATTAATAGTCTAACATAATCTAAACTAACCTAACGTAGCCATAAGGACGATTTATTCTCATTTTTGAAGATTTAACCCAACATAATCTAATCTAGCCTAACACAACCATCAGGTGATTCACTTTCAGTTTTAGAAACTTAATAGGCCTATTTAAACTGGCCTAATAATCAGGTAGGGAGGCTTCAATCTCAAAAGCTTATCTTACCTAACCTAATCTAGCTATAGTATGATTTTGGTAGGAAGAACAGTTGAAGTTAGTTACTAAGGTTATTAAAATAATTTTAATACATTCGTACACAAAATATGTTATCTGTAGCTGCCACTTTTGATAGATATTATTAACACCTATAGAATAACACAAATAATATAGTAAAATGTTATTAATGTTTGCCACGAATAAATATGTTTGAACTACCTCTACTGTTCTTCCAACCAAAATCAGGGTATAACAGGTAATTGAACAGACACTAGTTATAGAAACACGGGTCAGAAGTAAACAAACATACAAAGTAGGTGTTTTCATAACTACGCCAACCGTCATAAGAGATACCTGGTCCAAACGACCCTTGTATTTCGGTTAGGATAGTACCAGATTGTACCAAACGTTCTAAACGCGATCAAATATCTCGAGACAAACTTAGGTCTACAGTGCTGTATAATGGTCAGCCACAAGCCTTAGTAAATCATAGCTCGATAATGGGTGTTCATGCTATCTAATTAGTAAATAATTAGGTGTTAAGAGTTCAACCCCTTTTTCAGTGGGTAGCCCGTCTTCCTGCTGAGCTAAGGGTCCTGGGTAAAATTCCCGGCGTGGTCGAGAAAATGTATACATGGCGAAATGTGGGTTTACCCTTTCACAATGATGGATTAATGGCCGAGGGCTCTGTGTTGTATCTGTTTTAGATTTAAGCTAGTTTATAAGTCGTGTGCTGATATAATCAGTCGGTTCAGTAATTTCACATAAAATACCTAGAATAAAATAATAAAATAAATGTGTGCTGCTTTTCTGAGACAGTATGTAATTTGTTTGGTGATATAATCGGTTTATTTAGAAAGTGAATGGAGTATCCTATACAAAATGTCTATATTTATATCATAAATGTGTATTCTCCATTCATTGTTTATTTTATTAAATTGCTTGCACTATTTGTGTTTAATAGTGTCGTTTACAGGTGCGCTTAAATGCGTTGTAAAAGCTCAGCTATCGCGCGTTATTTCAGAAATGTCTTATGATTTAAAAATATATCCACCGAAAAAATGAAGGTGAAAGGGATGCCATTATTCTTATAGGATTTTAACCTTAAATTTAAAGTTTAAAAATTAAAAAAAGAAACATTAAAATGTGAGATTAGCTTATTTTAGACAACGTTTAACGCCAAACATCGCAGTTCTCTGAAAAATTTAAATTTATATAAGCTTAGATCATTCTTCAATTAAATAAAGTAACGTAAGTAGGCTAGCGACAGAGAATATTCTCATGATTTCTCTCCAGATCTATCTAATTTCTAAACTAGTTTAAATGAATAATAATCACTGATAAACACAAAGTTTACGCGAACCACCCATCCCTGTGCCTACTTGTTACCTGAACACGATGTATACAGCTAGACAGTTGTAGGCGCATGCGCAGCTGATGGGTTTCAGCATGTCTTAGAACTGATTAGAACAGAGGATGTATCTATCTACTTATCTGCGAGCGAAGGCTACTCCCAAACTCTCGTATATACGATACTGGACTCTTGAGGTTTAATGGAAGGAAATACGAGATTGAACCAGTAATTTTGTAGGTTTGATGGCAAAATACAATAATATTTTGTCAAAATAAATAAAATTTTGCTTCAGAAGATAAATTTAGTATAATTTTCTACACAAAGTTACATCAACAATTATTTAATATTTATCATGGAATCCCGGAGTTTTATGACAAAATTTTCTCTGCATTTAAAACGTTTCTCATCAAATTCATGTGTACGACATTTTATTCTCTACCTATTGAAATTACCATTAGAGAAAATCAAACTAAATGTATTGACTGTAACAATATATTATTTATTTTGCCAACAAGTTCTTTTTATGCTGTAAAAAATGGAAAAATACTTAGCTCACGCACCGTCCCGTCCCACCTAAAGGTCCCGGGTGTAATGTCAAGCATGCATCACGCACAGAACGTTGGAACGTCTGTCCCTTCCCCCCTCGGGGTGAGCCAGCCACTCGCAGGGATCTTTTGAGAGGCTGTCATGTACCAATATGCCACCTCATCTTGCGGACAAATTCTCTACAAGGTAACAACATTCACACACAGACACAAATGCTGTTTGGTCATTTGTTCACCAGGCAGAAACACAATCGCCCCCATCGTGATAAACTAGCGGTGGTGAGAGGGGTGTTACAGAGGAGGGGAGGTTGTCATAAATAACGTAGGTAACAGTTCACCATACATACACACGTCGCATATAAGTAGCATCTCGTGACCAAAATTGTTAAGCAAGCTTGGAAGGGGTATTGTACAATGTATACAATATACAAGGGAGATTGTACAATATCTTGGTCACATTGATTGCATACAAATTTTAGCCAGTGACTGTTCATACTGCATTTGTGATTGCATAAAATGTTAGGAAAAACATGGCATTTTTGCCCTATATATGGAAAAATAATGATTAAATGATTTGGAAAATATTAGTATTTAATGTAAATAATTTCTTAGTCATTCCTAAATATTTTCAAAATAAAAAAATATAATTTTTTTAAATTCTTTAATATTTCTGTAAAAACAGTTGAAAATATTTATATTTGGGGTCCAACCTCCTTCAAATATAATAAATTTTTTGTTTTCAAGCATTTAGCTGTTTTTCTTACAATCAGTCTTTTTTTTTTTTAAGTAACTGTCTATCAGACGAAATTTTTGTGTTTACGTCTCAAAAGTTGTACAAGAAAAATGTCTGATATAGGAGGCGTTCTCTTTCCTGAAATTGTATACAATAAGATGTGAAAAGCAGATCTTTTACAATTTTTTGTGTTCACACGATGCCATCTTCAGGCTGCAACTTCTTGTACAACTTTATGTACAAGAAGTTGTGTCGTGTTTACCGGGCTTAAAGATGTGTAGTTACGGTGTCAGTACCTTGACAATAATATTTTAATTTCCTCTTTCATGCCATACCATCCTCATATGTTTTGAAAGGGCAATAGAGGGGTAGTGACTTCGGTTCTAGTCGTCACCTTTTGGGTAAGATAAGTCGTAGCTCGGCTGCTTACATTTTTACCTGACATCCACAGCTCTTCCCCTTCTCTCCTTCCATTCAAATGCGTGTACACTTCCTATTTCCTACCCCATCAGTGAAATTAAAAGTATTTCAATTAAACGGTTGGTTAGCCAGATACGGAGTAAATTTATTTGTTTGTAAATTATTTTTCACTTCTTGGTGTCATACATTGGTGATACTTAATCATATGATGAATTTTGTTTACAGACAGTATGTTTTAAATTTAGCTAAATATTTAGAAGTTACTTAAATTTCTCACCACACTAAACATTGCAAATCCCCATAAATGTGATATAGCAGACTAGAGCAGGAAACTTTTTCAACGAGTTTATATAATTCATATAAAATCACTAAGCGTTTAAGAAGATCTAATACTTTAAAATGTTGTTGATTAAAAAGGTGTTAGCTGTGTTCGGCATATCAAATCTCCTAAACGATTATTTTAACATATTATAGAATTATATTTGCTTGAATAGGTATAGTATTTGTACTGTTTATTTATCACGAAGCTATTCTACTGTACGAAGTTAAAAATGAATGGAAGGTTTACTATTCTGTGTACAGTGCTGCCATGGGCTCTGGTTATGTGACCTAATAAAATAGGAAAAATATTTTTTTTTAAATTAAGGATCTTTTAATTTTCTTTAAAGAATATTATACTTGTTTTGATTCGAATTTCGTAAAAACCTCTATTGGGTTCGAAACCAGGCTTCCAAAGTCAGAGTACTTATCCCATCTTAGCCATGCTGCCGATAATTAATCAATCAAAAATATATAGTAAATTACTTGTAATACTTTCATCTCTCATAAAAGTGCATTTAAGATACTATAATAAATTCATACATTTAAAAATGCATAGGAAAATATAAAGCCATTACGTAGGTACACTCACGATGAGCTCATATGTAAGCCTACACAGCTTTGATTTGATATAGAGCTTAAAATGTTTTCTAAACTTTTATCTGATCGTCCAAGTGGGATAACTTAATATTCATATCATTATCACGAGCACCGTGTTTGTTTTTCAAAAAGATAAAAAAGAAGTGTTTGTCATTAAGAGTCGTAAATACATCTGATATTTTCTTTCCTGACAAATTATCTTCATGTCCAGCTCGCTGCTATTTTATTATTGGAGAAGACATGTGCGGGGGAACAACTTACGTAGACTAGTAAAAGGGTATACCTCTTGGAAGATACTAACCCAGACCTGTCATGGTGGTCACACGGTATAAGACGTCAAGCTTGCGATGGAATGGACCAACAGGGGATGAAAATGTTGGGGCTATAATATCGGTCAGATTCACTGAGTGATAGCTTTACGCATGTGTTTTTACTTCCTCTCTCCACACTAATGCATTTCCTCTAAATTATTCTTATGGTCTTTAACCCGTCTAAAAGGTAAACAGTAAACAATAACTTTAGTGGGTATGCACAAAAAGGTATCCCTCTAGAAACAATATGGTTTTCCAATGACGGGGAGGTCCAAGTTCGAATCCTAGTTTCCTTCCGTGAAAAATAGAATAACACCCTAAAAGTTCCACCTTTCTCGCTCATAGCCCATTATTTAAAGATGCGGCTAGGCTGAACGTTAAGACGTGGGGCACACAAAAAAAAGGTAAAAATACGTCTTGGTGCTAGCAAATTGGTAAAAAAAACACCAGCATAACTCATTCAAACGGTGGGGTGGACTGGTTCAAGAAAACCAATATTAAATTTGGACAAAGGTATAGTCCTGAGAAGAGAAAATTTTATATTCTCTAAAACTATCACTCAAAGTTAAGGGGGCCACCTACCGTGGTGCTGAGACGCATTGCAGACGTCCAGAAATCCCGCGTTATTCAGTAATCAGTTTGTTATTTCCAAATATAGTTCATGCTAAAATGTACGTGAAAGGTATCAACATGGCCCTATAGGACTAAATACCTTACATTAAAAATTTTACAAAGAAATATTCAGAGATGATGAAGCTAATAATCAAGGACGTTTCATTCGAAGTGTTGCAGTTCTAAGGACAAAGTAAATTTTTAGATACATCATCAAATAAATAATGTAACTTTTTAATTGGGTCAACTCTTAAGATAGCTGTTGTACCCTTAGAGCTTGCATTTCTAAAATAAATGATACAGTGAGAAGATATTTCCTTTTCAGTAGGTGGAACCCTTATCTTTTTGTAAATAAATTCAGAAAAAAGGTAATAATTGATTTTGGCGATACATTTTTAGCATATCCCTTAACTTATTCTTAGACGCTTCAACTACAAAGTTCAGTTAAGTTAAGGTAGTCTTGGCCATGCAATATGAATCAACTTGTAATAACACTTTGGATCAATATTTGTTTGCATTACACTCTACTTATCCTAAAAGTTGACTACCATGATGGGTTGTATGATCTTATCAGCTTGAAGAATAAATGGAGCTTATATTGCTATCTCTTCTACTTATAAAACAAAGTATCGGTCTGTTTGTCTGATGCCTAAGATTTATGGAACCACTTAGCTAATTGCGATACAGTTTTGTTTATATTGTATGGATTTATACCGGAAAGATTTTAAACTATTGATCAAATGAATTAAATTAAATTAAATTATGTATTTCAAATATTTTGTCTTAAAACGCGAGATCAATGATGAATTTTCTTGTTGAATGTAGAATGCATTTGCTTTCTGTATAGTATTTCGATAACAAATCCAAAGATAAATCATATTTTAGTTTAGTTGGTTGTTTTGAATCCACAAATCCTTATTTAATTAGAGATATATTAAGGGCCGGTCTTATGACTACCGAGTAGATATTGAAATCGGGAGGTTAAAGTTTGTGACCAGATAAAGGTTTATCAGTCATTTTAATATTTTACGTGTATTATAAACTGAATTCATCTGCCAGATATCTATCTGCAGGATAAATATAGTTTATGCAGAAAACGCAAAGTTGATACTAGTTTTTACTGGTGCGCGCATGCGTATAAGACCTGCTGCTACCGCTACAACCTGGCTAGTGGCTTCAACACTCAACATTTGTTAAATAATGGCGGCTAAACGAGTGCGAGGAAACAGATGGCGTCACGTGTCTGCCAAAATGTTGTCAATAGTTTGGTACAACGTTTACAAAATTTCATTTACTGTACTCACATTTATATAATTGGTTCTTATATAACCATAGCTCAACAGATAATATGTCAGTTTTTATAAAAGTTTGAATCGAATGTTTTAGCTTTAATAATATTTAGTTAGAGCGTAGGCCTGAGCTTACTAAACACGTGAACCAAGATTTTAACCTAAAAACAGATTCTGATATGAAAAACCTCATGAAAAACAAGGCGTGACTATGGCAACGGCCATTTTAACTTTCAGATAAAAGTGATCAGGTACTTAAACCTCCCGATAAAATTGTGATGGATAAATACATTTTATCTGGCAGAAAAAGGCTATCTGGCAGGCATAAAACGCACTTTTAAACTATCGGTTGGAAAAAATATTCTTCGGCCAGGCCGGCCCTAAATGGTTTTTAATGTGGTATTTTTTATATTATGTTGACTTATTCTAGGAGGGCTATTTAAAAATTATTCAAGTCTTCAAGGAGCTGAGCGGTGACGTTAAAGGCAATATATGTGTTTTATGTATAGCACTGTGGATTGACAAAATCTAGGACTAGCACACGTGCATCTAGTGTTATGACTTAAGGAAAAAATCAGACCCAACGATATTGATTTTTTGATAAGTTCGGAGATTATGGGTTCAAACATCGACTTACAACTGCATGCAAGTGTAAATAAACAAATAGTACATGGCACATACAAACTTTTGAATCAATCGTCTCCGTGTATGCAGCTAAAATTATCCAAAGAGGCTTAAAGAGCTGCGTCGATGGATGGCGGATGACATGACCGATATGCCAAACACCGTAAACGGCTCTTGACGCTGCACTATCTGTTCTTAAGCGTTGAAGAGAGACATTCACTGTGTGGTCCCACAAAACCCCTTCCTGTTGAAAGTATAAGACTCCCAAATAAATTTGAAGCTGTGCAGTCCCATCAAATTCATTAAGTAATTTTATCATTGATATAGAAATACCTCATTTGGGATTATTCAGGACGTGGTGCATTTGTCGTCCAGGTCAAAAATAGACAATATATATACATATTACAAAAAAAGTATTGTCACTGACGCCACTAACAGCTCATGTGACACACCATTTACAATCTTCTTCAAATTTGGTGCTGAAGATCCCTTTGCGAAGACACTTACAATAAGGTTGCTTTATATAATGCTTGGAAAAATAATAAATTCTAGTTTGAAAAGCAAGGTATTCCTGTTGAGGACTCCCCTGGAGTAATAAAGGGTGATTCCCTTAGCAAGGTATATACCGTAATCCAAATAACACAGTATGTTATGTGATACTGTGGCTCCTGGTCACCAAAGATACAATTTTATTGAAAAACTTTCCTACAGTGAGTGACGTAACCCACGCATTCAACCAATTAATTTGCAAAGTACTTAGAATCTTAGAGAATGACTGACACTGGAGCAGTAGTTTATTAAAAGCCGCTTTGTGTCACACTTGTTCCTCACTTAGAAATTTGCTATCCATCATACAATTATAATTCACGAGACAGATACTCTTACACTTTGACTCGGCCACAAGAAAGGCGTGTTTGAAGATATTTAACATATAATACGAACAGAGCCATCGGTATAATTAATTTTGAATGCAATGAACACAATTTGAATGCAAACTAGAGTGAACTCAACCCAATTTTAAGGTATTTTTCGGACAAGAGCGTAAAGGACTTGGGTCTTCTTCTACCCAACATATTGTACATATTTATATTACATAGACTCTATTTTTTGAGAGAGATGACAAATGACTCGCAATTCTATTGCAATCTTTGATTATAAACAAGCTTCTATTGAAGCACAGAACCATTTACTGAATACATAAAGGTATTATGGAGTGTTAGTGATCCAGTTTGAAAATATATTTTAAGATGAGTCTGAAGGTAGGGGAAATACTTTTATAATATTAATATATTATTGGTTAAACCAAGGTATAAGGGATGAGCTAACTTTTCAGTGGCTTCATTGAGTATACCCGTTACTTTGTTAGAAGGGAAGAACAGTGATTGGGACATTTAAATTAACTTTGCATTTCCTATTGAATAAATTGTCGTGTGCAACATGTCTAAGTAAAGTTTCCCATCAAAAAAATGTTAAATTATTTTTTATATTATTGAATGAGAGTATAGTTTCGTATAAAACTTTAATTAAAGATATAAATAGAGCTCTGAGAGATCTCAGAAGCAACAATGTGCTCATAGGAAGTGTCACTGTATTGTTCTCAGGTGACTTCCGACAAACTGTACCAGTAATTGCGAGAGTCGCTAGAATTGATGATTTCAACGCTTACCTTAAAATATCATACATGTGAAAAGAACGCTGGGAAACTTTCCCTTTCAACCCACATAACTGTGTGAAGACAAAAACTAGACTTATTTGTAAATATATTGCTGAAACTCGACAATGGAGCTAGAACAACTCCCAGATATGCGTTGTGGTCAAGGGTATCAAGTAATTTATATATTTAATTCATCCCGATATAAGTATTCTGCAATACAAGTCTCTCTCATAGTTAGTGAGCAAGCTTTTCTAACTCCAAAATGAAAGGGCTAATTAAGTAATGATTTTATTTTAGACACTTACATGTCCATAGGCATTAACCTGTCTAATTTTGTAATTCCCTTAGTCCATTCGGTTTATCCGTCCCCAGTCTTCAAGTAAAATTTGAGCATCCATACTTTTTTGCCAAATTTGAATCCACCTAAATTGTTTAGTAGAAGCCGCTTACAGGTAAACATTCTGAAAAACTTTAACATAAAAGTGACTGTCATGACACGTTTCACTACGGGAGCCGGTTGATACCAATAATACCCTTGATTCCATCAGACATGATTTTCCAGTTTAAATAAACGCAATCTACTATCAAGGTTTGCCATGCGATGACCATCAACACATCGCAAGGATAAACACTGAAGGTGGAAGACGTTGATATCCATAGAAATATTGTTTCTCACATGAACAAATATATGTGACGTGTTCTCGTGATAGTTCTAACAGCAACCTGTAAATGCTAGTTCCTGATGACAAATCCTCTAGCGTCATTTACAAAGAAGCCTTCTCTTAGATAGTGTTACTTTATTTACTTCAATTAATACAAATATTCTGCGTGTCTACTAAATACAGAAATGATCACACTACATTGAATATGTTTACTCTAAAATAACATCTTTTATCAACTCCAACGTTTTCATCGCAGAAATTTATACATAATACGTTTGGTGATTTCTTTTAAGCAAGGAAAATTAAAAAAATCTGGGTTAATAAAAGTTGTTGTTTAAATAACATGTTTTTAAAACTGGAATTAATGCGAGTGAAGCTGCTTGCAAAATCTAGTGTATCATGAGCCATCATTCGTTATTTTCGTAAAAATATCAACTAGCTCGTGTTATTCCTACATACACAGGGTTTAGGCCAGCTTAGTTTGTTATATGTCTAAGATTTTGATCAATGAATGTGCATGTAATTATTGTCATCAAAATTCTTGTTTAAAATAACGAATATAGTTTTTATTTTTCAAAATAATTTAATCCCTTTTTTTTATGGTAAACACCATGAAATGTTTAAGATTTTGAATGTGTTATTGTTATTAAAAGCGTGTTAATAATTTATTTTCCCACGTCTTAAATAATCTAAATAGAAGTAATAACTTACTTATTTCGAGGCTTATTTTAATTTTAAATTACCTCCGAGGTCTAGTGGTCAGAGTTTCTGGCAACAGATCCAGAGGTCTTGAGTTTGATCCTCAATGCTTCCAAATTTTTATGTGAAGCCATTATTCTGGGACGGGCTCAGTTCAGCCTCATGAAGACAAATGAGGAGCTACTTTAGTGAAACGTGGATGCTCTGGTCTATAAAACTGAAATTAATGGATGAAGGATTTGTTGTGTTGGCCACATGACACCCTCTATCCGTGGATGTTGGTACTATCTTCACCAATGACGGGATAAGTTAGGTTGGTTGGCTCGATTGTTGGCTGATGTCATGGAGTTTTAACTGATTAGCTTTGTGTGTAATATCTATCAAAACTTTGATAGTCTGTCAATATTAGTGATGGGTACATTCTATTGGAACTATCAAATAGTTCAATTGTATTAGACTATTGACTCATTAGCTTGTGATCTTATCTATTAAAAATGACAGTTGCATATCATGTGACTTGACGTATGAATATATTAAAATTATTTTAGTAACTTTTATATCTGTCCCAAAATCTCCTAGCTATCTAAATCAGACTGTATTTTTTATATCTTATAGAGATGTAACATTATATTAAACGTTAATCAAGATTGGTATTCGAACCATGGTGTCGTCCCGTTGGATGCACTACGTGGGCTACGACGTTCAGAGAAGGTAGTGGGTCCAAACTGTTCCATTACAAGTCTATGAACATGAAACGACAAATGATTTAATTTCAGGGTGGTCTCAACAGTATCCTTTACCATGATATTGGACACGATATTAATCTGATTTTTGCCCGATAAACGGTGCTCAATTACTCGTCAGGATAAGAAAGTCTTGTTTTTTAAATAACATGTTTTTATGTTGTAAATACATCGTATTAAATTTGGAATATTATGTGAACAATTTCAGAAAATGTATCCTTAATATATAAGTGCTTTTTTACATGTAACATTATTGTTCCTAAATATTTGGGAATGTAGAGAACATATTATGTTCAAGGCAGTGTTTTTGAAAATTTTATAGCAAAACAGTTTTATGGCTAAAATAAATATAATATTGCTCCAGTACAAACATAGAAAATAGTTTTTCTCACATGTTGCTATCAACAGTTCTTGAATACCTGTCAAGAGTATCCTAGTCATCTAATTCTAATAAACATACTACTATTCACCCAATCTTATGCTTTCTCCAGATAGAGAATTAATGCACAATACACTTTTTTCCTTACTGCCATATATTTCTCAATCACTTGCTGCAGTGCAAACATTTGGTCCATGCAACCTTTACCTGGCATTAAACCACATTGCACACGCCAAATCTTGTTCGCAGTTATTTTTACGAATCTTCTCAATTATGAATTTCCAATAAACTTTGCCTGGAATAATCATTTCAATTCTGAATTTACTATAAACTTTGACTGAAATAATCACATCAATTCTGAAATTACCATAAACTTCCTGATGACAAAACCTCTATCGTCATTTACAAAGACTTTACCATAAAATTTGCCTGGAATAATAACCTCAATTCTTAATTTACCATAAACTTTGGCTGGAATAATCATCTGCATTCTTAATTTATCATAAACTTTGCCTGGAATAATCATCTTAATTCTGAATTTACCATAAACTTAGCCTGGAATAATCATCTCAATTCTGAATTTCCCATAAACGTCTGGAATACGCAACAAACTAATTAGAATATATTTATTACATTACCTCTTACTGCCTTTGCCTTTATACGAGTCACGTCCAGAAAGTAAAAGTACTCGATTATTCTATTTAAAAAAAAATTGTATTTAACACAAAATTACAGGATTTTGTTGGTAAATATGTCATTTATTTCTCCACGTAGTCGCCTCCCCATTCTATGCAGGCTGTGAGCCGTGGCACAAGCTTTTTAATGGCCTCCTCAAAGAATTCTCCCGCCATCTCCTTCTTCCAGTTCAAGACCTCTTGTTTCACCTCCTCGTCGGTTGAAATTTTTTTTCCACCCATGTGAGTCTTCAAAGAGGTGAAAAGATGAAAGTCTGAAGGCGCCAAGTCAAGGGAGTATGTGGGGTGGTTCAAAATATCCCAACCGAATGAGTCCAAAAGTGCCTTGGTAGCGTTGGCCGTGTGCGGGCGGGCGTTGTCGTGCAACAAGCGCACTCCCTTCGTCAACATTCCTCTCCGTTTGTTTTGAATTGCTCTCTTGAGCTTTTTTAGGGTCTTACAGTATCGTTCTGCATTAATCGTCTCCCCTTGAGGTAGAAATTCGATCAAAATTATCCCTTTTCGGTCCCAAAACATAGTGGCCATTATTTTTTGCCCGGAATTGAGTTTTTGAATTTTTTGTCAGATGGGTAACTGGTGTGCCGTCACTGTGATGACTGTCTTTTTGTCTCAGGAGTGTAATGAGCTACCCAGGTTTCATCTCTAGTCACAATCGAGCTCAAAAAATCCTCACCTTCCAATCAAATCGCTCAAGGAACTCGTGAGCGCTAGCGACCCGATTCACTTTATGCTGCTCTGTCAGTTGTTTTGGGACCCATCTTGCGCACAATTTTTGGAATCCCAGAGTTTCTGTAATTGTTTCGTATAAGAGAAATTTGTAGAGTTGTGGAAACATCGCAGAAATTTCATCCACTCTCAGTCGGCGGTCTTCACGAACAGTTTTCTCGATTTTTTGCACCAACTCATCGGTCAAAATGGAAGGTCTTCTACACCTCTGATCGTCATGAACATTCTTTCTACTTTCATTAAACTCACGACACCATTTAAGCACGTTCGTTCGGTTCATAACACCTTCGCCATAAACAGTTTTGATCCGTGAAAAAATTTCAGTTGGTGTTTTTCCTTCAGCGAGACGGAACCTGATGACAGCGCGCACCTCGCACTTGGGGGGTTTTATTATCGACATATTTCACACAAACGGACACTACAAGGCGAGTTTTCATACTAATGAGGTCTGCCTGTGCTCGTTGTGTTCAGAAGAACCTCCACTACCACTTAGTGTTGCCAACCTTGGAAAAAAAATTCTCACAGCACAAGAGGGCAACCAGTACTCTTACTTTCTGGACGTGCATCGTACAAAGGAACAATAACTCCATTCTTCCAGTCATTAGGAACATTCAAAATCACAGCACACATTAAACAATTCACACAATCTTGCAATTAGTATCTAGCCACCACACATTTCACCAGTGATCCCATCTACGCCCACAGCTTTGTCATTCTTTACACTTTAATAGCTTTTAACTCCATATCAAAAATTAGTGTTTTATTTTATTTGTATCAATTTCGAGCTTCTCTATTTCCCGGGCATCAATTTTAAATTCGAAATGTTCAGACGTCATTCGGCTCTCCAGATAGGTTTATTGACTATCAGTACTCAATGGTTGTTTGGGCTGGTTCTTATGCCCATCTGATAAATTTCAACCTTCTACCACATCGAAAAGTAATTTATTATTCTAGTATCTAGAGTTGTGAAACCACCAACTTCCCAAGACTCCTTTCTAAATAATAAATATTAAATGCTTATTTTGTAATTTAAGTACTCTTTCCAAGGCAAATTTCAATTTTGTTGAATACCCAGTTTTTCGGAAATGGACATAATGATGTTAATTAAAAAGCATACATAGGATTTCTTTGATATGACAAATAGCACTGTATAGTTGGCTTTTTGGGTAAAAATTCGTTGAAAGGTGGTTTCAAATTGGGAAATTTTTAAAAATTCGAAATATATCGAAGATATCTCCTACGATTTGGCTAAAAATGTATATATGGAGATTGTGGAATATGACAAATAACACTGTATAATGATTTTTGGGTGAAAACTCATTAATGGGTAGCTAAATAGTGACCGATTTTTTAAAAACTTGAAATATTTTACAAATGGCTCAAAAAATTTGACTACAATTGGGTATGTTGAGCGTGTTTTAGATTACAAATAACATTTTACACTTACTTTAGGGGTAAAAAATCATTTATGAGTAGTTTATTGATGATTGATTTTTCAAAAACTTGAAATACATTAAAATGAACCTATGATCCGGTCCCAAATGGATATCTTAGAATAGTTTGACATGAAGAATAACAGTGTTTACTTGTTTTTTGGGTAAAAACTCATATATGGTTAGTTTACTGCTACTTTATTTTTCAAAAACTTAAAATAATTTGAAAATGGCTTAGACTATTTGGTTCCAAGTGGGTATTTTGGGAGTGTTTTAAATTACAAAACAACACTGTATAGAGGTTTTGGTGATAAAAATTTGTCCACGGGTAGTTTTCTGAGGTCTTAGTTTTTTTGTTTTTTTTTTAAATGGCTCTAATTAAATTTGTTTAGAATGATATATAGGAAGCGGCTGATCCCCCAAATAACACTTTATACTCTCTTTTGAGAGTACTTGAGCCTGATTCTCGTAAATTTTTTATAATTTTGAAATTATCTTTATTGTTTTTTTCCAAAATGGATATTAAGGGACTACATAATATGCCAATGAATAATGTTTCTTAATATTTCTAAAATAAATTAATTTAAGGTTAGTTTACTTATGATACATTAGAGAAAATAGGTTATTTTTTTCAAAATTGGCTGAGCTCAAAATAGGTATCTGGGAATCTTCTTTTACGATTAATACGTCTGTTTTCACCAATTACAAATAATTTTAGAGTGGTTTACAAACAGATAATTTTTTTAAATTTTAAATTTGCTAAAAAAATGTGAGATACTTGGTTTGAGTTTATGAATAAAGAGTTTTTTAATGTGATTAACTAGATGATGTGTTGGTTTTGGGAACTAAAACTAATTTAAGTGGAATTTACTTAAATGCCTATTTTTAAAATTTTTCTTCGAAGCTATAATACAAGATTTGAGAAAGTTAGTGCTATGGTTTCGTACCATTTATTATAAAATATAATACAGCAAATTGGATCGTGTTATTATGTATAATTTTAGATGCATGACATACACAAATTATTGCATTTTACTAGGATCTAAAATGTAACGGTACTGATGACAGAAAAGGTAGTTCCATTTAGCGCGTTATTCAAAAGCGGTGTCGCGATTTTATAAAGTTAATGAAATCTATAACACCAAATTATGTTCAAAAAAAAGGTCTAAATTACTCCAATCTCCACGAGATATTTAATATTAAAAAAATTACCTGCCATCTTCTTTTGGAGGATTTCACCACGAGTTACTTCAGGTAAAAACACCTTTATTCTTTATAAAATAAACTGGGTATGTATTGTAAAAAAAATCAATGGTACGACCCTGAAATAATATAACAATATTTTGTATGGTAATTACTTCATCCGTACAACTGCCTGAGATGTTGAACTTTTCCAAAGTGTGAGAACTAAGTTGTTGAAGAATTCCGTATCGTCAGCTTCACATTGAAAGGTATTTACTCGACAAACAGAAGATAAAGCGCGGATGTTTGCCCGTCCAATGAGTTCCCCAAATAGCGGACTTTTATGGAACAGTCCCATCCCACCCGCACATGATAATTGTTCAACAGTAGAGATAAATAGTCAACACGCACGTCAGATTAGTAGAAAACACCTCATGTTTCAAAACGTGTCTCATCCCCTCACCGTCATTTTCGTAAAGGGAGCGTGGAAAAAACTATTTTGGAATAACCACCCTTAGTACATCAGATCAGAATTTGGGCCCCAATCTGCCTGCCATTGTTAGTATAGTCTAACACAATAGTGTTACCTTAGACCATGTGGCCACCGAAGCATGTCAGGCTATTTTTTACACAGAATATGGTTTTATAAGAAAATGTTTACTTTCGGTTATATTTTGATATTCAAGACTGAGACTATTGTTTCAACTTCCCTCTATTAACAACATGGTAACAGTATGACGCCATAGCTCAGTCGGTAGCGTGTCTGCCTGCTAAGCCAAGGGTGCCGAGTTTGATTCCTGGCGTGTCCTAAAAATTCACTGCCTTAACATTGTATCTCAATAGAGTCCAAGCTAAAGTTACATTTTTACTTCACATTTTGGGGGTTAGAAATTTTTAAAACCCTGACGCGGGTTGGTGAAGTTAATTTCCATTTAAATGCTACCTAAATGATTCCTATCGTGATGTTTTTGGACAATGTCAATAAATCAGGTTAATTAAATGTAACGATAATATGTAGAATGCGTTACTTTATAGTAATGAACTTGCAAAAAACACTAAAACTACAAATTTTATTAAATAATAGTGTTTTAAAATAATTATTTTGACAGTTAATTGATTAACTTTAAAATTGGGATCTTTTTGAGGGCATGGTATGTAGTTGGGTGTGTAGGGGACGGGAGACAAGTTCTTGCAGTTCTTATGACAGCAATTTTTTGGGTGGAATAAATCAAATATACTGCCCTATTAGAAACATAGAGTTAAATTTTATTCACGTGGCAATGACAATAGGTATTGGATTCATGCGATGAGCATAGTGGCATTAAATAATAAACTTTTTAAATTAAGAGAAAATTCTGTCGATAAATTCCAGTGCACCCTTAGCAGATATTAAATAACTGTTATTTCATTTATTTGTGGTAGCTAACGTGAACTTTCAGAAACAACTGATTATATTAGTACACGAGAATTTACATGAGTGAAAGGCTCTATAAATTTTTCCAGAAAATGTATTTTCACATATCTTCCAGGATTCTTTTACATTTTACAATCGACATAGGACCAATGGTTTTGCTTCCCTTCCTAAGGAAGTTGTGCTACGGATTTTTATCACTCAAGAAAAACCCGTTGACCCCGGCTGGGTTTGAACCCACGAACGTCGGGTCCTAAAACAAATCCTTGACCTAAAGACCACCAAGGTTGACTTGAAAAACTTTTTATTTCACCATGGGAAGAAAATTAAACTCATTGTTTCCACGGAAGAAACACTTATTTATTTTGAGAAAAAAATTAAAAAGTATACAAAAACTACAAAAACATCAACCTTTTTTCGCATTCCATATACTCCCACCTTAAGGATAGAAGAATATCTCGTATTTATAAATCAAGTTAGTTTATTTATAATATTGGGCAGAAAGTAATCCCGGGTCATAAGTCTTCTCCTGGGGAGCTTGCAACGAAATTTGGAAAGGAATGCTCAAAACACCTTGGTCTGGATATAGTCCTTGACGCTTGAGATAAACATGTGTTCTGTACGTGACTGAGGCTGTTTTTTTATCTCGTTTAGTAACTCCTCAGTAACTTGACGAACACGTGCTAGAATGTTTTATTAGCGTAGTAACTTCGTATTTTGAAACATACCCCCCTCCAACACACCCCCTTAGTTCACCCTGGACATAAGACCGTGTCGGCTAAAACACAGACGGCTCCCTTGCGCTCTGTACCACATATGTGAGGGGCCAGCGCGGGTCACACACATGCTCGCACTGGTCAGAGAGAGGGCGGACACATGGGAAAGTACACAAGAAATTCGACACCTCCCGTGGGAAACATTCAAGAGCACTTAGAAACTACCAGAGTTCCCACTCAGCGTTGAGGAAGTTCAGTGTGTGAGTGTGTAGTAGCAAGTACAACGCCGGTTAGTACGCGCGCTAGACACCAGGGTCGTGCCACCAGATTTATATTGTAGAGGAGAGATTGGGTGGACAGAAGGGCTCTAAATCGGGTTTTAAAACATTATCTTTAACAACTTTTTTAATTACATTCGAGGCTGCAAGTCCTATACATTTAATAAATCTTCAACCGGCATCGGTGACCGCATGGTCTATTTTTTAATACCTCATCTTACTACCCATTCAGTCTATAAGCTTTTATGGTCTATTCTAGTGGTTCTCAAACTTCTTAGTCACGTGGACCCTTTAACCAGGGAACTGCTGATTCGCGGACCCTTTGATGTCGAATAAATTATTTAAAATATATGTTATAATAAATATATAGTATATTATAGAGATAAATTAGACATAATATTTTTTTAGTGTAAGTATAATTACAATATAAATGAAAATAAAATAAATGTAGGTATTATATTTGTACATTTATAATTACTGATTTATGTGAGGATTGGAACTGCCTGTGTGACTTTAAATCTCATTGAAATCTGTAGACATTTTACTGACCATCTCCTTAATTCTCATTCCACAATAAAACACTTTCATTTCACATTTTTTCATATCATAAAGAGCAAAAAAAAAGCTTAATCGCACAAATAAGTTTTGGAAAAGTCATAAAATGTTTCAGTGTTTTTCCTCAAAGTTCATTGTGCTGGATGACGGGAAGACCCCTATCTAAAAGTGAATTTCCAAGTGCTGCACAAGGGGCTTGGCTAACCCCCCACTTTTCACCCTGACATTTTCACTGGGATTTAATATGGGGAGGCAGCGCCTATGTGTTTAGTTCATACCAGCGATTTACCCTTTTGTATACAATTTTAATAGATCTAGGAAATTAATAAATGTATTTCACAGATTAACTGGACGATCTCGTGGACCCCCGGGATGAACCTCGGGGAACCCTGAGGGTCTGCGGACTCCACTTTGAGAATCTCTGATCTGTTTAGTGTGAGAGTAGTTCCTTAGACTGCCAAAAACGGGGATATTGGGGTTCCACCCCAGTCGGGTGTACTGAGGCTAGTTTTTCCTAATTTCCTAAACGATATTACACTCTCCCTCCATGAAAAGGCAGTACTTCCTTTAAAGCCAAGTTTCCTAAACCTTTTCACATACAGTGTAAGTAGTACAAAGGCGTATAATATGAACGGATGGTAAGACGCGGTGATAAAACATAAAATAAAAAACTTTCCACAAGCCATGATTGATACGAATACAGAAATACTTAACTAATATGAATGGTTGAAATGGATAAATGCCATTCGCTAATATTATTCAATTAAATACTCGTAGTTGATGAAAAAGAATACCTCTTCACGGATATCAAACTCATGACCCTAGCTAGTCGAAGCTTCAGAATTGCCAGTATGGTAATTAATACCGTGGCGTGAGTGTTTGTATCTTCAATCTGAACGAAATGCACGTTAATTTCAGTATTATTGCAAATCCATACTTTAAAAAAATCCAAACAAACTAAATAAAATAATTCTTCATTAAATACCATTTCGTTGAATTATATTACAATATTAATCTCAACCGTTCTTTAATACTTGTCATGAGCACAGTGGCATTTAAAGAAAAACTTTTTAAATGAAGTGAAATTGTCTTGGTTAAATTCCATGAAGCCTATAACACGTATTCAAGATCTGTTCAGATTACTATAAGTATAAAATTAAACTAAACATAGCTACTGAAACAATATTTTATTTATTTCAGAAAAAAATAAAAAGTTGTTTTAACAAATGTGAAAATATTGACGTTAGTTTGTGTTCCCTTCCACACCACCGTAAAATATACTAATTATACTTAAGAAATAATGAACAAATTCTGGACAGGAGCTGATGTGATGAGTTTGATATTTTAAGTTGGTTACAGTCTTGTTATTCTAGTTTCCAGCCTAGAGGGATAGAATTACATCCCGACTTGTTTAACTTAAATTCCTGTGAAATTCCAGTTGCGAAAACTCCTAATTGAAGTATAAGTTGCCTTAAAGGTGGTTTAGTGTAAGGTGGTCTGACATTTGCTTACTATTTGTACACCAAGCGGACATTTTTCAATACAATTTATATCTTTCCTTTTTCTTACAAAACATGCGATCTCAAAAAAAAAAAAATGGTGACTAGTTTTTTATGATACTTAACAGCAAACATATGTCACAGACCACGGCGTCATAAATATCTAGCACTGATTTCTTGCGGAGAAATGAAGTCAAGAATATGATACGTTTATTAAATTATTGCTAAGCCTCCCTAGACATATGATGGGTGTCTTAACATATGTTACTAGTTAAACAATAAATGTCTTTGTATCAAGACCATTCATCTCATTACGGTGTCTGTTAATAGAAAAAAAAAAGGACTGTACAAAATAGAGCTTTAATTCGTAACTTCTGAAATGTACAGCTCAATTTTCATAGGAAGGACATTTTAGAAAATACAAACATATTTTGGAGTAACAAAAATCTGACTATATTATTAATGTTAAAATGTACAGATGCAGATCATATTATTTGGCGTATGGATACATTAAACTACATCTAGTAAATATTCTAGCTTTCTACAAAAATCGGGTTCTAGTTAAGGCTTGTCTTTGTACTTGAATGATGGAAGGAAATTACTACCTTTGTTTGAAGTTATTAAAGGATTTTTTTGCAGTGTCTTAACCCCTCGTAACCGCTCCACTACTTCTTAATGTTAAACATCACAATAACTTGGGAATAAAAGTATCCAAACTTGCATGGAGGTAGAGTTGGAAATCATTGACCCTTAAACCCAGCCTTACTTTGTAACCACACCTCCCCCTCACCAACAAATCAAACCAGATGCGACCAACGTCTAGTCTGCGTGCCCCCATTGACGAGGTTAAAATAATACTATTCAGCTGGAAACACCAATAGCCCAACAGCTACAATTGTCTTGTTCGCGTAAACATTTGGGAACAGTTCTATACCCGTGACGAGAACAGCTTGGAGTAAGCTAGGAACAGACGGAACAGGGCATTCTCTCGGAGGGGACGTGAACAGCCAGGGAGTGAACCTGTTCCCGTGACACTAACAACCAGGGAGTGAACCTGTTCCCGTGACACTAACAACCAGGGAGTGAACCTCTTCTCGTGACACTAACAACAAGGGAGTGAACCTGTTCTCGTGACACTAACAACCAGGGAGTGAACCTGTTCTTGTGACACTAACAACCAGAGAGTGAACCTGTTCCCGTGACACTAACAACCAGGGAGTGAACCTGTTCTTGTGACACTAACAACCAGAGAGTGAACCTGTTCCCGTGACACTAACAACCAGGGAGTGAACCTGTTCTTGTGACACTAACAACCAGAGAGTGAACCTGTTCCCGTGACACTAACAACCAGGGAGTGAACCTGTTCTTGTGACACTAACAACCAGAGAGTGAACCTGTTCCCGTGACACTAACAACCAGGGAGTGAACCTGTTCTTGTGACACTAACAACCAGAGAGTGAACCTGTTCCCGTGACACTAACAACCAGGGAGTGAACCTGTTCTTGTGACACTAACAACCAGAGAGTGAACCTGTTCCCGTGACACTAACAACCAGGGAGTGAACCTGTTCTCGTGACACTAACAACCAGAGAGTGAACCTGTTCCCGTGACACTAACAACCAGGGAGTGAACCTGTTCTCGTGACACTAACAACCAGGGAGTGAACTTGTTCTCGTGACACTAACAACCAGGGAGTGAACCTGTTCCCGTGACACTAACAACCAGGGAGTGAACCTCTTCTCGTGACACTAACAACCAGGGAGTGAACCTGTTCCCGTGACACTAACAACCAGGGAGTGAACCTCTTCTCGTGACACTAACAACAAGGGAGTGAACCTGTTCTCGTGACACTAACAACAAGGGAGTGAACCTGTTCCCGTGTCACAGGAAAGTACAATTATAACCGTTTGTAACAGGCGACCCGAACACAACTAATGACGATAATTGTAAGAAACGTTTCTTATATTCTCGGCTTTCTTCACATGATACCCACCATTTCAATCTAGCTTTTTGTGCAAGGACGTTTTTACTATTTTTCTAAACGACATTTTCAACCTCTATCGTTTTCCTTGTTTCCTCAAGTGCCGTATCGTTTTACCTGACTAATGGAGAGGTCTCACTAAATTCCTCTCTTTATATTGCACCTTTGTTTGGCCACAGCGGCCGACAAGCTCACAAGAAATAAAAATAAAAGCGGCATGGTATATGTGATTCGGTGAAGTGAATTCTTCCCCCTATTTAATACCAACCATTAAAAAAAAAAAAAAATTATCAACTTACAAAAGGTCGAAATGGTCAAATTACATGAGGATGACATACTCGAAACCAGTCGTGGTTTAGCAATTTGGATGACACAAAAACGTTTGACACGTTTCCAAGATTATCATCTTTCGAGAATGTGGCTCTTTACCTGAAAGCCTTCTGATATTTCAGGTTTAGACTGGCATATTTTTAACACACAAAAGTCATTTATGATCCTAATGTACTCTTCATCAATACGTCAAGTAGGCTCGTGCCAATAAAATAATAAGTTATACCTTCAAATACCACCTGTCAAGACCTTGAAATATGTTGCAGACGTTCAGAAACCACCAGTTATCTTAGCAGTGGTTGATAAATATACAACTATGGTTCATACTCAATTGAAGCTGAAATGTATCGATGTTCACACATGATTAAAAATCACACATTTGAAGTTTTATGATTGTTTAAACCAAATTAATAATAATAGATATAAATTATATCCTTTTAAATTACGTTTAACATATAATGTAGCAGTTTAGAACTCAAAGTTACTGGTTAGAAACACAGATATAGCCCTCATAAAATAAGTAGTCATTTTTATCGGGATCCAAACAAAAGATGAAAAGATAATTGAGGAATATTTAAGTGGTTTTTAAGCTTCAAAACTGACATTTCCATGAGAAATACCGCTGTTGAGGATATCTCCCTTCAGGTAGGTGGTGCCTTTAATCCGTAGCCCAATCGCCTCTGAAAACATTTTAGTTAGTTTGTATTTCAGTTTGAGGGAAGTCTTTTATCTCTAATATAGTGCAAAGCAGATGTGATGTGACTGATTCAGAGCTCACTTTAAGTGAGGTACCAGAAGCTGCTACAGTAGCCCCATGGCTTCTTTGGTGCTGACTGACAGTTCACAGCTGACTTCTGACGGTCAACATTTAGGTATATATACCTCAGTTTTAGCTTATGTGGTGCTGACTGACAGCTCACAGCTGACTTCTGATGGCTTTGAAAAGCTACCAGACCAAATTATGTATCCCTACGCCGAACCATATGATCTGCAAAAAACATATCTTTAGCAGTTGTCACTTCTGACATTCAAAATTTAGGTATATACCTAAATGTTGACTGTCAGAAGTCAGCTGTGAACTGTCAGTCAGCACCACATAAGCTAAAACTGAGGTATACCTACATTTTGACTGTCAGAAGTGACAGCTGCTAAACACGTGTTTTTTGCAGACCATGTGGTTCGGCGTAGGGATACATAATTTGGTCTGGTAGCTTTTCAAAGCCGTCAGCTGTCAGTCAGCACCAAAGAAGCCATGAGGCTACTGTACTAGTACTAGCGTGTATTGAGTTAAGAATACTATGTGTTTTTTATCGCTTCTCATTACTTATTCCGATAGTACGCTTATATATTATTACCGTTATCGGGGTAGGTATGAAGAGGATTTAACCACAGAGGAAATGTACCCCATATTCTGGTGGAGGGGATCAATGATTTATTGTAAGCCACAATCAGTACATCTAGCCTGGATTTGAAACCTGACCTCCCCATCACCAGCAAACAAGACTAAAATATGAACTTAAAATTTAGATCACATGTACACAGATGCTGGTATTATATAAGTATTAATTCTCTTTACTGAGTTTGGTGTGAACATAATTGATCTCTGTACTCGTGAGCTAGGGTCATATTGAATTAGACTTTCTAAATATAGAATTCCCGGCAGGGTAACACATATTTATGTTTTGGATCTTGTTTAAAAATTTAAAGAAATTGTATCTGTCGTAAACAAAAAAAAAAGGACTGTGCTTACAGTATTGAGTGAATTTACTCGAGTGGAAATTTTGGCCACTCATGTGGGAAATCCCAAAAGTTCAGTGTGGGAAGTGTCTAAAGCTCCTGGTGTATTAATTGGTTCGGTTCATAAGACATTTAAATTAAATAAGTTTCATCCGTATAAAATGCAGGTACATCAAACATTAGGTGAAGATGGTCCTGAAAGGCGAGTTCAGTTTTGCGAAGAAACGATCAAATTATTGAATGCGAATCCATTATTATTATAATGTATCTGTTTTTCTGAAGAGTACACTTTGTTCTTAAGTGGTTTCGTAAATAAACATAACTGTCGTTATTGGAGTGAAAAAAATCTTAAAATTTTCATTGACGGACACAATCAATTGCCAGGAAAAATAAACGTTTGGAGAGGTATACACGATTATTGGTCCGATATTTACTGACGGAAATTTGACAGGAGGCAAATACTTGAAAATGCTTGAAGAAGCAATTCATCCTCTCATAGTGCACGCCCTAGAAAGTCAACTAGACCAACAAGGAAACATGGGGCTTGATGAAGATATTTTACATTTTCAGAAAGATGGAGCCCCTCTCACAACACACTGCTTGTTCGTCACTGGTTAAACAACAGATTTAATGGACAATGGATTGGCAGAAGAGGAGCAATTGAGTGGCTAGCAAAGTTACCTGAGATAACGACCCTAGATTTTCCTACGGGGACATTTAAAGTCCATTATTTTTGGGACTAAACCAGCAAATATCGAAGAGTTAAAAAAATTAGGATAGTAATGGCATGTAAAAGTATTACAAAAGCAATCCTACGAAAACTCTGAAGTTAATTTTCAAATAGACTATATCATTGCTTAGCTCAAAATGGAGAGAATTTTGAAAAGCTTTAAACTTAAATTTAAAAAAGTGTTTTTCTCAATAATTATTTTACAAATACATATAAACGTAAACGAAGACACGTTTGCAAGCAAACACCACACAAACACTTGTACCTTCCCAAGCTGTGTTTAAATAGGCCAAATTTTAATGCCACGCCTGGTGCCAGTGGCTCAAAATCTTGTGAGAATCATTTCTCAGAATAGTTTTTATTTAAAAAAACTTAAAACCACCATTTTGAAAAGGGCACAACGTTATCTACAGGAACATGTAATAAAAAATTAGGAGTATAATTTAAAAAAAATCAAAGTGACCTTGACGTCACCTTAGCAATGCCACACAAGGTCATACCAGCCTTATCACCTTACTTCACCCTCAGAGCCAAACAACTTTTGTTAAAAACATTTTATTCTGCAATACGTTGTTTTCGAGATATATTTTGGTGGAAAGTTTTCAAATGAACGCCCGGTATGTATTTGCGTACAACTTGAAAGTTACTGGTTTTATAAATATATGTTTCAAATAAAAGATTTGTATTTTAAATATCCCTATATATTTTCAATGATAATTCATTTCATATTTCAAATAACTTCAAATATATTATTAAAAAAATGAGAATCTACACATCAGACTGGAAACCTTATAGTCATTTTGCCAAAGTATTGAGCTTAGCCATTTTGTTTGGAATATTTAAAAATGTTTTGAAATGAAGTTTAATAATAATATTTAGCACCGCGTCTTACTACCCGTTCGGGCTATACGCTGAAGTTTAATCAAAATCGTTAGTGCCAATTTTGAGAAACTCGATTTTTTCTCTTTTTGCCCTTCAGTAAACTACCCTCAATTTTAGGGTCGGATATCCAATTCCAAACATCCGTCGGGGCAGCCCCATGAAAACACTAGATACCAAGTTTCAACCCGATCGGTTAAATAGTTTAGACTCTAGCCGGAGGTACGGACAGACAGACAGACGGACGGAAATTCAAAAATCACTTTTTCGGATTCTGTGGGTGATGAAACGTCAAGACTCATAAAAATCTCGAGTTCAATTATTTTTGACAATCACAATACTTTCTCTGCCTGTATGATAGCGAGAAAGTAAAAAATTAGTCGGCTAATAAAAATACACAGAGGGTAAGTATTTAATAAACAGTTCAAAACCACGGTACGCGTGAATAGCTCGTTACTAAACACATCAAACTGTGAGAAATATTGGTGTTAGAGGAATGAATCTTATATAAAAAAAATTCAGCTCATGATGATAATTTCATACACTTAGACCATCCATCTATTTCATTTAGGAAAAAACTTGTACACAGAGTGAAAAGATGTCTGCAATAAAACCTCATTATAGTTCTTTCAGTAGAAAAATAAATCAAAGCAAACCAAATGAAATATGGGAATTTTAGTAATATTCTCATGTCTTTCAAGGTTTTTTTTAACGAATTATGAGAAAACTACTGTGATTGTCCAATTAGTTTACGAGAAACAGTGAGCTATGTTTTAGGATTTTCGAGTATTTGATCGTGGTAAACATAATTTCGCTCAGATTTTCCTTGCAAGAGCTTACGAAGTCATCATAGCATCGTAGCACACATAGCTTATACATTTGCTTGGACTTAACAAGGTCCCTGAAGTTATTTGCAATTATAAAACACAATTTTTCTTTGTTTTTTCAAAATCAGGGGGAACATTATAAGGTTTCTGGGCCTTTTCACGAGCTTTTAGGTGTATGTAGCCCACAACAGGGTCCTCATCAGACGATGACATTCTTGAAACCGATAAAAATAAGTTTCTTGTTTGAACGGAAAACAGACAACTTATCGTCAGTGACCAGTCAACCACGATTTATCGCGTCGCGTTGGTTTTATTGTTGGACGAAGGGCCGAGAAATGACTCAAACTGTTTGGAGACCACTCTCGGGGGAAAACCTGATGAGAGCTCTCCACGAAAAAATGGTCTTGATTAAAACCCAGGAGGATGAGGTTAAATAATTAAAGATATTAAAATGCATGACTTTTTAAAGTGCTAAACTAATCCTAAATTTGTTAATGTTTTAAAAATATGTATTAAATAGTTTAGACAGTAAATAACATTTAAATTTAATCTAAGCGCAAACTTTATACAATCTAAAGTAGATATTTATATTATGATGAAACCAAATGATAAACTTAGTGTCTGGTAATCAAGATTGTCAATACTAAGAAACTCAGATTGTATAGATACTTTTATGTAAGTTATTAATTATATTTACCGTATTAAAATAAATTATTCTTTTCCTAAAATAACATGACATTTTATGTTCGTAGTTTTAAGTATAAACTACTTGGTTAAATATTGTGTAGTACAGTCTTATTTTATTCTAATTTATTTAGCATCACGTCTCACTACCTTATCAGGCTATACGCATAATATGTACTAATTACGATGATGAGCTGGGTATAATGAAGTTTGAATTTATAGGAAGTGTAACTGCATTTGCGTGGAAGGAGATTGAAAACCCATTTTGTAAAACCACCCTCATTACATCCGACTGGGATTCTAAATACTTTATCTTTCTAATCGATAGTTTAGTTTAACATGAAAGTGATGCCTTAGACCATGCGTCCACCGAAGCAGGTTACAGTAATATTAAATCCAATCTTCACTGGAAAACAGCCGCACGGCCACATGGTTTAGTCTAGCTTGTTCGGTAACATATAAGAAAATGTATTCTAATAATTATCTAAGACACATGTTTTAGTTTATTATAGCTATTTAAGTTGGTCCTAATATACTGTTTACTCCATTTACTCCTAAAGGTATCAAACTTATCTCGAAAATTTTCACTATGGTGTAGCTTATAAGTTAATAGGGCCATAGAGTAAACTACCTAAAAGCAAATACTACTTTTCAGAGAAAATGGAGTGTATAGCTATAGGTTTATTAACATTAAAAAAAAAATTCTAGTCTCCGTTTTACGTAGGCTTACCTGTTAAAACAGTTCATCCGCAGTTAATTCAAATTTCAGCTTTATAGCCTATCGATTAACACGAAAAATCTTTTATGCTTAAACACATACAGACATCGTTAAAAATGTAAGAATATCTACAAATTGTTTTTCAAGTTTTATATGTTTGCACATCAGTGTAGTGGAATTGATTATCTACAGTCTCTCCAAATTTCAAGTTTTTAGCCCATTGGGAGGAGTTTAAAATCATCTTAACAGCTAATCCTAAAGTTAACTACAAACACCATTATACATGTATGAATTACTTTTTTTTCTAATTTATTAAAATAAGATGTAAATAATTTTGTTTTGAGTGCACACCACAATTTGTCCAAGAAGATGTCAATTTATGCTAGGTGTACACAGCTCTTGTCGGCAACCAGGTAAGCCACAAAGAGTATTCAGATTGTTTCCCACAACCTCTGGAGATGACCTGACCTGCGCAGTCTAGGCTCTTTATGGCGCATGCGCACTCACGTGCAGATGATACTTAGAGAAGGACATCTCTACAAAGACAAACACACACACACACACCATCTCCATTACACAGCAACACAAGTCATCCTGGCATCGTATTCAAATGGCTACTCATTTCATGAGGAAGCTACGCCGAAAGGGTGGGCATAGCTGTGCTACTGACAGTTGCCTCTACATCACTTGGTGGAAAAAAATTAATATATTTCGTGTCACATTACTTTCAGATGATGTTCTTCTACATTATTTCTTAAATTTTAGCAGTGTATTTTAATATAATTTAATTAATGCTCTCAGGTACAGTAATTGGCTTATACTTTGGTGGAATTTATTATATTTTGGTGGAGTCCACGGACCTGTCGGGAGAGGGAAGACAACTCCCCCCTTCCCCCACCAATTTCATATTTGTAATTTAAGTAAAAGTATCCTTCAATATCAGATGTAATTCGTAATCTCATCTTTAAAGGTGGTAAAACATGTTGCTATCTATGTCATTTACACCATATGCAGAGAAAATAATAGTTGATCATTAGTATGGATTTTGAAGAAAGAGATCAACAACGAATCATGTTTTTATTTTTCGTCTAGTATTAGAAACAAGTGGGAATACAACCTGAAGGTTCATCAACTACACATTGATTTATAGAGGCCTGTATTCAATTAAAATAAATAGATTACGGTGCAATGCAGCTGTTGGGATAGGAAGGCAGATTATTTAGCTTTGTTGGGCAATAGTGAGGAAGCTGTAGGGATAGGAAGGCAGATTATTTAGCTTTGTTGGGCAATAGTGAGGAAGCTGTTGCATGAAATGCAGATATTTTATCAGAGGCTAGTAAGGAAATAGAAGTGAACGCTGAAAAGACCAAGGATAGTTATGATCACACAGAGAACACAGATTTGGTACGATAATTAAGGTATTACTGCGAACAACATATTATTCATCAGGGTTAGTAAGTTTAAATATTTAGGAACAATTTTTAACTAACAATATATTGGAGTGGAAATTAGAAAAATACAGTTTGGAAATACATGCTATTACTCAGTCAGTAAGTTGTTGACATTTCGCTTGCTGTAAAGGAATGTAAAAATTAAATACAAAACAATAATTTTACCGGTTGTTCTTTATGGGTGTGAAATGTAGTCTCTTACCTTAAATGACGAAAACAAATTTAGAATGTTTGAAAACAAGCTGCTTAGGAAAATATTTGGTCCAAAATGGTATGAGACTACAGGAGAGTGGATGATGTTACATAATGGTTAGTTACATACCCTGTATTCATCAAAAGACATTGTTAGAATAATCAAGTCTCGCAGACTACTGTGGGCATAGGGATGGTATTCATTAAAATTACAGGAAGAAAAATATCGATACCATACTAGTATCGAAACAAATATTGATAACAGTAAGTATCGGTATCGAGACGCATGTAATTTTTTCTGCTTCGTCTGCTTGGTTCACCCTTGAGTTGACTGAGTTTCTTGAGCTATACAAAAGCATATTTTGTTTAGCTTATGATGGCCGTGCTCATTGATAAAGGAAGGGGTAGTAAGACTGGTAGCCACTCGCCCTTACAGGCATCAGGATGTATTGATAAACAAAGATGAAAGAACAGCTATGAACTATGATGAACTAAAAGAGATTGGATGCTAGAGTTGCAGAAAATGAGTGAGAATTGAGAAATAGTGTCAGTTGTTCATCCTCCACAGTCCACCCTGGTAAACATTTAATCCCAGCATGAGTGAGGATTGCAAAAAGGTTGTTTCTTTTGATACCAATCAGATAACAGAGTGTGAGTACTAATATCAGTAAAAGTATAGGATTAAAAGTATTGAGTAAAAAAATACAAGTACCTTAAGGAAAATATCGATATTAGTAAAGTATCGATAGTTTTTCCACATCCCTAGGGGAGCAGGACATGCATTGCGAATAAAAGAATCTAGAACCTTGTTCAGGGTACTGACTGTCAAGCTCGATGGAAAGAGACCATTGGGAAGACCTGGACACAAGGAAGACCTGGACACAGATGGGAGGATAACATTAGTATGGACCTGAAAGAGATAGGGTGTAGTGAGGTGGACTGGATAGAACTAGCTCAATATAAGTATGGGTCGTAATGAGATATACTGGATAGAACTAGCTCAAGATAGGGATAGGGTATAATGAGGTGGACTGGATTAAACTAACCAGAGATAGGGATGTGGTGTAATGAGGTGGACTGGATAGAACTAACCAGAGATAGGGATATGGTGTAGTGAGGTGGACTGGATAGAACTAACCAGAGATAGGGATAGGGTGTAATGAGGTGGACTGGATTAAACTAACCAGAGATAGGGATAGGGTATAATGAGGTGGACTGGATAGAACTAACCAGAGATAGGGATGTGGTGTAATGAGGTGGACTGGATAGAACTAACCAGAGATAAGGGATGTGGTGTAATGAGGTGGACTGGATAGAACTAGCTTAAGATAGGGATGTGGTGTAATGAGGTGGACTGGATAGAACTAACCAGAGATAGGGATGTGGTGTAATGAGGTGGACTGGATAGAACTAACCAGAGATAGGGATAGGGTATAATGAGGTGGACTGGATAGAACTAACCAGAGATAGGGATATGGTGTAGTGAGGTGGACTGGATATAACTAACCAGAGATAGGGATAGGGTGTAATGAGGTGGACTGGATAGAACTAACCAAAGATAGGGATAGGGTATAATGAGGTGGACTGGATTGAACTAGCTTAAGAAAGGTATATGGTGTAATGTAATGTGTTTTTAATTGCAGCAATTAGCTTTCCAGTTACAAATGCAATATCATATTAAATCATAAGATAGAAATAAAATTTCTCAAATACGACTATTCATATGGCTGTGTTACAAATATAAATATATTTTATACAAGATCAGTATGTATGATATTATTTAAATAAGTTTACATAAATGTAGCTGGTGAAAGATGAAGGGTGTTTGATGAAGTCAATGATGTTCACAAAAATAAAGTTTTAATTATCAGACACAGAATGACTAACACTCTTGTAAGTATCCCTACACTTTTTTCAAATATCCAAGAAATTATTTATAGAAATGTCAGACCTATTAATATCTGAAGTGCAATGAAAATATTGAGTTAATATTAATATTCAGTTAAAAAACAGTATTTTAAATACTAATCTGAGTGTTTAATGCACGCCTATAATATTAGATTAGGCTCATTTTGTGTCATACACGTAGTGATTAACGAGAGTAAAAATTAATAACCAAGTCCCTAACTTTTACCAAAAGTTGGAAATTCAATAGCCTATATGGTGTGATCCAAATCACTTGTACACTTTTGATAACACTGGTATTTTAAATTCTGCACCAATAATCAAAAGAAAGTACCCCTAAAACCTGAAGATTATGACAAAGCTTCTCAGTGACAATATTTGGTAATCAACACGACTCGGTAAAGATAATTATAGTTTCAATACAACAAGGCCGCAGCTAGCCAATAATTTCAGGGGGGGTTTGATGGGCAGATCCCCCAATTGCCGAAAGCTAGAAAAAATTCTAGATGACAAACAGTTCTAAAAGATATCTGAAGTGTTTTTTATGGCAACAAAGCCCCCTTAATTGTACTTGTATCTTAATTTTGATATTGTTTGAATCATAAATAAAGCCATATATATTTTGTTCATAAAATTTCAGGGGGGGGGGGTTAGAACCCCCAAAAACTCCCCCTGGCTACGGCCTTGTCAATACAATATCACCGTCTATCACCCTGTGACGGAGTCTGGTAAGTACCATACCCCAGTATATCTTCTACAAGTGTGGAGGAATGATGACTCCGGCCAAGGAAATGATCGGTTTGAATGCGGTGAGGCACGAGCAGTCAGCACTGTGTATTAACCTGTATCATTAACGAAATTAACGAGTGGGTTAATGAGCACGTTGATGCTAATGACCGTTGACACGAACCACGATGAGGCGGCCCCAGGAACGTCACGCAACGCCAGACAGTGTTGCCAAACTGGAACTGTGGTTCTTATCCAAAGTTGAAAGTTCTTTCTTTGAGCTTTAATTTTTTTAAATTTGTTAATTGACTCTAAGATCTGTGAAAAGATTAGCATAATAAACCTATAGAACAAACACAATAGTTTTAAGCCGTACACTTTTTTAGTGTAACAAATCTTCCTAAACACCTCTAATTACAAAAAAATAAGTAGGGATGAGGAAGGTAAAATTTAGAGGAAATCTATCCAAAGAAATACTGTGAAACAATTTATTGGGAAAAACACATCAAACAAACACAGTCGGATGTTGATCCCTGACCTCCTCCCACCACACCAAGCTAGACTAAACGAGCCTGTCGTTTAGGCGGCGTTGCCACCGATGTTAGTCCCAATACCGTTAATCTACCACTAGCCTGACGTGAACAAAACCTAAGTACTTAATGGAAAATGTTCTTTCCTTAGTGGAAAATAAACACCAGAACCTTAATTTGATAGTCAGATGATCTATCAACTGAGCCTAGGTGTTGGACCCTAAGGGTATTTAGTAATATGGTTCTATAAGTGGTTAAAAGTGGGTGGAACACTTAAGTGCCAATTAATTAATTAACATAATTATGCAAATAAATCTTACATCACAATGTTTTGAATCACCAATATACTTTCATATTTGTCCCAATCTGGATTTTAAGAAGAGTCTCCAAACATTTTTGGATCAGCATCTAAAGCTTAAAGCATCAAAAACTCTCAATGCCTATACCAAGATCGTTATTTAGGGTTTGTACTTATTCAAACATTAAGGTTTCTTATGAATATTCATTTTTATTCAGAAAAAATAAAAATAAAAATGGAAGGGATGGAAATTATACTTTTATTAAATTTATTAAAATGGAGTTGAGGGGTCTTAATTAGCTTAGTGAAATAGAATGGAGGATGGTAAAATTTTTATTTTATTTAGTGAAATGGAAGGGAGGGGCTTCAGATTGTTTTTATTTAGAGAAATGGGAGAGAGGGGAGTAATATTTCTATTCAAATTAATTTGTAATATATTATTAAACCATATCAGTTCTTTTGTTTGCTTCTAGTGACATAAAATATCTAACCTACACTTTTAAGATTAGTGAAGTGATTTTTTATTTTTTTTTGCTTAAGAAATTTCAACAATGATTTAGGCGTAGATATAAAATCCTGCTATTAAAGAGCTATTATACATAAGTGCAGCAGGTTGGGATCAAACTCTGACATCTCGGGATTCAATTCAAAGATGTCCAGTGCTTACACTATAGCTTACGAGTATAAAATAAGCCCAACTAAAACAAGTGTAGGTGAGCTGACTGACGTAAATGTTATCTCACTTTATTTTTTTACCGCTTTTATACGTGCGTACCTCGGCAAATGTTGCGTGTCAGAGTGCGTGCGTGCAGCACGTGTTGGCTTCACTGACACGTGTGTGTTTGCTTGCGTGTGTGTATGTGAGGGGTGGATACTAGATTAAATAATGGAAATACCTTCAGTGCTACGTGCGAAATACTTTAAAAATGAATAGCCCTACATAAAGGGTAAGCCAGAAATATTGAACATCTTTAGAATAAATTTAAAGGTGAATTGTTAGCCATTAAATTATGTCACTGTTGTTTGGGCGTTAATCTCACACTAAAGTAAATGTTAATGACGTTTATGCTGGGTATATATTTTCGAAGAATCTCTTCTATATTAAAATAAACACTGATGATGTTTCACATGAGCGTGTCTATCTAACATATTTACACAGATGGGATGGAATTTATAGTTTAGTTTAGAGCACGGGTTGGCAACCTATGGCAAGCGTGCCATTCTTGGCACGTGGAACGATTTTTAATGGCACCAGACCAATCCCCAGATAGAAACTGCATTGAAAAGGCCGTTTTTGACCATTTTAGAATGGCTTCACAGATAGGCATTGTGCAAAAAACTTTATTCTGTCAAAATAGGGATATACTATAGTTATTTATAAGAAGCTTGGTCACTTTGCCACCCCTCATCACCGTGGAAAATATCGAGTAATCATTCCAATAAGAATGCACTGCACACATTTCTGCAATATCTTGGTATTTTCTTTTCACTTTAACTCCCATACCTCGCACGAGCCGGGAGCTGAGTTGGACCTGCTATGATGAACGCTCTTAAACAAGTATTTGTCTTTTCATTGTTTCCACATAGTAGTTTTTTCCCTTACAAAATATAGTCCAAATTTTATTATTTAAATTATAAACTTTTTCATCACAATAAATGGGATTCTTTAAAACTAAAAATATCATATTATATTTTAGTTTTGATAAGAACAAATAATACTTTCAAAACGTTGTATATAAACATATTTATATTTATTCAAAAATTCATAAATATAATTATTCATAGATAGATGTGTGGATGCCATAATTTGTGAGGATCCTGGGGCCTCCCGCCCTTAAATCCTGGCCTGTATGGGGAAACCACAAAAATAAATCACATATAGAGATCAATCTCTAAGCAAGCATGACTGAGAATCAAACTCGACCTTTCCATCCCCGGCAATCCCACCTTATCACGAGCCTGACGTCTTAGATCGTGTGACCACTAGTACAGGTATAACGCGTCTCAAGAAATAAAATAGAAAATATGATCTTGAAAAATATACTTAATAGATGTTTACGTTTTCAAGGTTAAACATTTAATTATTTTATTTTAGGTTACAGCAAAGAAGAAATAGCCAAGGCGTCATTCTTGTAGAAGAGGTCGAGTGTTGAATCTCAGCAAGGCTTACTGAATTTGGGTTTTTAAATGGTTTCTCTTTCTCCCTCATTAAAGTTCAGTCACACGTCATTTAAATAATTATTTAATCCGTACTCAATTTATGTAAACATGGAGATTCCCCAAAATGTTAATAAGAGGTAGAATATTTGAAAATAAAATTCACAGATTCCTTTTATAGGTACAGCCTAGATGCATATTTATTATGTATTTTTTGGACCCCCCGTTTTTTTTAAATTATAATCAAATGCACTAATCACTCTAATGAGATACAGTTAAGGAAGAATTAATTTAGAGTAACTTTACCTATATTTGGATAGAGGAGGAAGAGTGGAAACCATTTTGGAAAAAAAAAAACACCCTCGGTATGCCTACACCGGGATTTGATCTCCGATCTCCCTGCCCTTTGCAGTCTAGTATAACATGAGCGTGACGCCTTAAACAACGCGGCCACTGAAGCAGATCGTATAAATTAATTAAAATATTGTGATAGGGACTATAAAGTTAGAATATTGATCCTAAACTTTCATGGAGAGAGAGTGGAAAATCAATTTTAACAAAAACATCCTCAAACATGGATTTGAACTTTAACATCCCCATCACCTGCATCAGCGATCGTATGGTTATAGGTGTCAGTCTCGTAATATAATAGAATTTAGTTGTAGGGGAGATCTTATACTGATCAGGTGTGTTAAGAGGTCTCGTACTGGAATCACAGAGGCTGATCTCGTATACCTGCTCTNGTCTCGTACTGGAATCACAGAAGCTGATCTCGTATACCAGCTCTGTAGTATTTCAGAAGCTCACGAGGTAAGTGCAACAAAAGAGCAACATTGTATGTAGTCTGTGCCTCATATGGACACACCTCTTGTTGGCTCGTTCACGAGTGACACATCTATATTTGAATTAGAGCTGCATTATATCTGCGTCCTAACCAACCTAACCCAGCCCTGTGGTTTTATCATATTATTGTAATTATTGTAAGGAGTACGGAGGTTGTTTACAATGCATGTTTTCCATTTTTGCCACTTAATGCTGTTGTTTATTCCCTGCACGCTTTTAATACAAGGCCTAGGTGTGCTTTTAATACGTCTCGGTGTGCTTTTAATACAAGGCCTAGGTGTGTGTTTTAATACAAGGCCTAGGTGTGTGTTTTAATACAAAGGTCTAGGTGTGTGTTTTAATACAAGGCCTAGGTGTGTGTTTTAATACAAGGCCTAGGTGTGCTTTTAATACAAGGCTCAGGTGCTCTTTTGATGCATGGTCTAGGTGCTATTTTAATGCATGGTCTAGGTGCTCTATTGATGAATGGTCTAGGTGTTATTTTAATGCATGGTCTAGGTGCTCTTTTGATCTATATCTTCGTGTGCTTCTTATATTAGGTTTCTCCCTCTTATTCTCTTTCGAGATTCACTGGTGAGGAGAGTGTTTTTTTACTATATCTTTTCTCAATATTCCTCAACGCAAACTATACACTCCCTTTAAACTCAAATGTTCACATCCCTAGACCTATATTGACATAATAATAATAATAATAATAATAATAATAATAATAATAATAATAATAATAATAATAGTAATAATAATAATAATAATAATAATAATAATAATAATAA
>CABFWB010002185.1:37604-78355 GCA_902151455.1 Timema bartmani
ATTATTATTATTATTATTATTATTATTATTATTATTATTACTATTATTATTGTTATTATTATTATTATTATTATTATTATTATTATTATTATTATTATTATTATTATTATTATTGAAAATAATATTTAGTGAACCTCACATTCTTACAGGTGCATTTCAATTAAAGAATCTAGAGTAGATCAAATACTTACTCCAATGAAAGTGTGAAACTGTTCCTCAATTGAAGATTAATTATAAACCACATTTTTTAGTATACTTTTTTCATTTTTTGGTGGCCCCATGGTAGTTTTCGGTAACCAAGTATTACTGCACCTATTTTAGTTAGGGAATACCTGCCTGCAAGATTTCAGCTTCCTATGACTTCTGGGCTTTGAAATTTTTTTCGGCCTTATATTTTTGGAAAAAAAAAATTATTATGGGCCTTCCTATGGGAAATTTTGGCCACCACATATGTCTGCATTCTTTTGGGATACCTGCCTAAAAATTCATCTTCTTAGTTCTTTTGAGATTTGAGAGTATTTCGACTTTGTTTTTCTGGAAATATCCCGTTTTAGGGGGCCCCTTGTTTATTTTCTATCACCAAATATCCCTGCAATCTTTTTGGTTAGAGGTTACCTGTCTACAAAATATCATCTTTTTATGTTTTCTGAGCTTAGAGATTTATTTGAGTCTGGTTTTTCGGAAAATCCTCATTTTAGGGACCTCTATTGGAATTTTCTATCAACAAATATGCTTGCACTTTTATGAGCTAGGGGCTATCTGCCTGAAAAATTTCAGCTTTTAGCTCTTCTGGAATTCGAGAATTCTTTTGATTTTGGTATTTTATAAACTTCCCCATTTTGGGGACCGCAATTGGAATTTTCAGTCACCGAGTAGTTTTGCATATTTTTTGGGTTAGAGGCTACCTGCCTGGAAAATTTCAGCTTTCTAGCTTCTGGGTTTTGAGATTAGTTTGGCTGGACAGGGATCTATAATTATAATAGTGGAGATTATTGTTATAACAACAATCAACTCTGGTTTTAGTGAATTCGGTTGGAGTGAACATTCGTTTGCAGTGAGCCTAATTATTAGTCCCAACCCGCATGCATCTCCATGTGTGTTAAAAAATTCGTACATTAGTTAACAGAAAAATTTAAGCTTTCAATAAGAAGTGTCATCATAGCACCATCATTCTTTAAAAACATAACTTTTTGGTTGTCTAAACGTGAAGACGCCGATTCTCTATACTCCATTCACGGTAGGATATACTCTCTGAAAGGTCTTTTTACCTACCAATATCCTGCTATATAATATAGTTCTGGTAGGGAAAAAGGCCTTTCAGAAAACAATTCTTACGCTGAACAGACTTTACCTGAGTTCTTGTTTAGGTAGCACAAAGCCTGACTGAAAGAACGGAATTTGGAGGGGGAAGGTGAGAGGGCTGAGCTTAAACAATCACTGTACTGATTGAACTGGCTTAGGTTTTAATACCTTTGCGGCAAGTAGAGGAAGACAGTCTTCTGAGTTGTATTAGTACGACAGGATAGAGCAGGCCGTAATGGCGCATGAGTATGCAAAGCCTTTCGGACGTAGTTTCTCTTTTGATTCGTATTCATGGCACCTTAACAAATGTAAAATCACAGGTTGCCACCATTTCTTATGGTCAGGTTTCCCTTGAGCCACTATTAAGAATGGTGGACGGTCCAGGTCCCATTGACGGCATTAGTTCAGTAACCACTCATCCGATTTAAATAATTCTTATTTTATCAGGAAGATCTTAAAATATTATCTAAAATTTATCAAAATATATTTTTCAATATCTCCTTTCGTTATCCTGTAAAAATGCAAAAGTAATTAATTTTAGTTTAAAAAAAACAACAAATTATCATACTTCAAATGGAATTACTCACTTTGCGCGAATATTTGTTAAAGCTGCGTTAATAAAAATAACAAATTAATCTGAGCTAAGTAAACAAAAATAAATTTATGAGTCCGAGCTATTGTGACAGACGTGGGACCCCACCCCCATTCATGACTGAGTTGTGAGGCCCCTCCATGCTCGTGCATCTTCGCCTCCCCACTGTGAACGAAGAAACTAAACTAGTTACAATTTAGCGTTCACGTCAACTAGTATAAAGTCTAAATGTGTTGTTTAATATCTTATTGTGTGTGCCTATGGTAATATTAATATTTAATATGTCTATTCCAGTGGTGCCGGTGAAAAGGAAGCATTCAGATAACTTTAACGTTTGTATTTTTTGTAATGAGGTGGAAACCCTAGTACTTAAGCCTAAAGCAGTAACCTATTCAACAGTCCAATGTGCATCGGAACGGCGTAAAATGCTTCGAAATGATTTTTTAAATGTTTCGACCAAATTAGCAAAACTAATCATGATCGTGGCACTAATTGTGTATCGCAAGCTATGTTATTGAAGAAAATATTTGAGGAAGAGAAATCGAATTACAAAAACAGTTAGACAGTGCTGAACAATGTGACGACGTTGATTTACCCTTTCCTCAATTTCTCGTCACTATTCTGGTCGGAAAAATGTCCAATGTATGGGAAAAGGAAACGTCTTCAAGTAGCTCGAACTAAAGCTAATAGAGTATTTACAAAAATATGTACTTATGAAACAGAAGATTTGTTCACACAGTGAAATAAGACACCATAAGCCATGCCTTGGAAACTACACTTACACTAGGAGGTATTCAGGAAACCAGAATGGACGGCACTCACGAGCAATTCCTAGTGAACGTCTACAAGAATCACTAAACCAGTTATTGACACAAATAGGGACTGAATTCAAAAATAAGGCTTTTGAACTAACCTACTTGGCCAATAGAATTGTTGAAATTTCTGGAGTAGTATTGAAATCAGAACTACAAGAGATTTTCTAATTGATAGTTTTGGTGAAAATACCTTATTTTCACATACTTCAGATGGATATAAATCACCTGTTGTTTTTATGAGTTACATTCCTATGGAATAAATGGCTGAAAGAATTAGAGAAGTAATCAATTTCCAGCGTATCTAAAAATACACTACAATACAGCTAAGAAAATGAATATCACAACACAAATTACGATCTTAAGGTTGTGTCGAAGACGAAATTATCTTACAGGTAGAGAAAGTATTGTGATCGTCAAAAGATCGAACTCTAGATGTTGATGAATCTCAACGTTTCATAACCCCCCGAATACGAAAAAGTTGTTTTTAAATTTCCTTCTGTCTGCCTGTGCCTGTAGATCCGACTAGAGCCTAAACAATTATTACCGATCGGGCTTAGACTTGATATCTAGGGTTTTTATAGGGTTGCCCCTTAAGTTAAAGGTAGTTTACTGAATGGCAAAAAGATAAAAAGTAGATTCTCTCAAAATCGACTCTAACGATTTTGATTAAATTTCATTTCTAAACATTTCAAAATATTCTAAACAAAGGTTACGCTATATATTTCGGCAAAATGGCTTTAAGGGCTCCGGTCTGATGCGTACATTCACAATTTTTTTTATCATATCTCCAAAACTATTTGAGATATGAAATTACTTATCATTGCAAATGTGTAGATCTATTTATAATACACATATTTTAGTTGAAGCATATTTTTATAAAATCAATAACTTTCAAGCTATATCCAATTATTTATATTCTTTTTAACTTTTCGGACACTAAAGGTAAAGTATTGCGACCGTAAAAAAGTCTAACAAGGAATGTTGATATATTTCAACGTCTAATGAGCCCCCGAACCCTTAAAAATGGTCTTTGCAATGTCGTCTGTCTGTGTGTCTGTTTAAACTTAAAATTAAGAGTGGTTTAGTAAAGGGCGAAAAGAGAAAAAATCAATTTTCTCAAAATTGGCTACAACGATTTTGATTAAAATTCGTATTTAGGCGTTAGGCCTAATTAAGATAATAAATCAACTGGCTATTTTAATGTTACCATGAAAATGACTTTAAGGGTACCTTACAGAAGTGGAAATTTCCGAATCTCTACAACTATTTGAGATACTTAATAACTTATCACTGTAAAATTGTAGTAGGCCTACTACTAAAAATAAAAAACTTGTATATGAAATATATTTTTATAAAACCAACAGTTTCTGAGAGATTAGCAACTATATTAATACCATTTTGTGAGCTTTAGTTGTAAAGAGATACCACTTAAGTTTTAACGCAATAATTCTCCAATGCTATAGAGTAATTAAATATAAGTAGGTCTCTCAAAATGTTTATGTTATTTTTCCTCAAACCTCTTAGGAAGAATGTTTGTACAGCAATGATCTATCTCCATTTTAGACTCAATAGTCAATATTTACATTTTTTTATTGGTCAAAATTTATAAATGAGGAATTTAATAACAATGAGATGACATGAAGATGTGTAACACCTAATAAAATGTCAAAATTTTTAACCAGAACTCGAAATTTTAATACGAAGTGCTGACCCTTGTGGACCAAATATTGATCTTTTTTCTCGGTCCAAACATACAAATGAGGACATTAATTCTTTAAAAATAAAATTATAAAATTTAAAACCAGAACTCAAAACTGTTTTATATAAATAAAGTGCAATTTATGCTTGAGTTTGCTAGTGTATATTATTTCGTTTCACAAATAATATGAGTTTTGACTAAATATCACAATTTTTAAAGAATAGAGCGAGAAAGTCCGTGCGTGGTTTCGTACCATTTATTTTTCTGTTGGAGGCATGAATATTTCTAAGAATGTAGCCTTGGCATAGTCTTACTCTCTCAAAGCATCGTTACAATGCTGTTCAAATTAGGCCATTGCATTTCATATTATACTGCCTTACATGATATATGTAGATGCAGAGGTTTGGAGTAAAGTAATCTGGGATAACTAATCTCTAAGTTCAAGTTCCAGCTAATGTTAAAAGGAATCCATACTTCTTCTTACATGGAGCTATTGACAACAAAGATTTTGTGTAAGAAAACTTGAGGGCTTGAGTGGCAGTAACACAACACAGATAACGGCAATGGTCTTGTATCAAGAAAGCAATGAATCTAACCAGGTTGTAAATCTCCGAACAATAACAAGTGACATGATTTGATGTCGATACATTTGACATCCTACATCACTTTCTGTCAAACTCTAAGAGAGTTTTAACATTCAAAATCAGCCCCCCTTTCTAATTCGTATGTGGAGACACCTCCATCACAGAGCTCTACAGACAATAGCAATTCTGAGCTGTTGCCTATTGTAACTAAAACTGCAATTGTATTCAACACTAATATATATACCAGGACAAACTGCTGACGATGTCTGCTATATCTGCATCTCATGTTCTCTGTCCATACGGGTAGTATTAGAGAAAATTTCATGCATTGTGAACATTTGCCTAAGCATACATTTGGATTAGTTTTCTTAGTCCCTTTTACGGGCCACTAAATTTAAATAGTTTTGGGTACGAAGAACAGACTAATGAACTTACGCCGAGGTATCTCGCCAGAAAAGCAGTGCCCAATAACTTAACTCCACCGTTTAGTTGCAGAGTACTGTATAACATTATTAGCACTTGCAAAAAAAATCTTAATTTTATCCCACTGATGTGCTTGTATTGTCGAATACCGTAAAAATGTTTCAGTATATTGTGTTTCACTTGATTTATGGATATAATAACATTTTTTTATTGAATAAAGTGTTTAAATGTAATTATTTTACATCTTTATTGAACAATTCTAAGTACTTAATCATTACTATACATCTTTATTGTTTCCATTATTTCAAACAATAAACAAATGCTAGAGTGAGAAATGCTTTGAGCAACAATAACCAATGGTAAGGTTAAGATTATTTTAATATCCCCACCATGTAATATAATTAAATGACTGAATAATTCGTGTTAGAAATGGTTTGTAGCTGTTTCTTAAAGTGATACAAGATTTAACGAAGAAATGAGTAATTCTACTTGCAGCATGAAACATTGTTTTTATTTTATTAAGTAGGGCCTATAATGATTTTTTTTATTTTTACAGGATAACGAAAGGAGATATCGAAAAATGTATTGGAACCAATTTGAAATAATATTTTATGAACTTCAAGGTAAAATAAAGAATTATTGAAATTTGATGAGCGGTTACTCAAATAATGCCATAAATGGGACCTGGCATTTTTAATGACGGCGCAAGAGAAGCCCGACCACAATAATTGGTGGCAACCTGTGTTTTAACTTTGTTTAAGGTGTCATGAATACGAATCAAAAGAGAAACTGCATACAAAATGTTTTGCATAATCATGCGCCATTACGGCCTCTTCTAGGATTTACAGGACAGTGAATGACAGGCTGTGGCCATTTAGTAATTGTTTTCACTAATCCCTTTCTTCGAAACTCAAAAAATGAGACTTTTACTCTCAGTTTAGTTTTTTGAATGCATGAATAGTGTGGAATTAAGTGTGGAAAAAGCACAAACTCTAGAAAAGTATCTGTATATTAACTAAAACAATATAAAATAAACAGCAGCATATAACCGATTTTTTAAAAGATTAATTAATATATTTCAAAAAAGAGCGATTGTATTTGAAATCTTATTTGGTTTGTCATAAAACCTACAACTAAAGTTTTTTTTAAATCTGTTTTAGTGAACGTCGGACATAGCAAACAAAATATCTGAGTCCATAGAGGTTCATTATTGCCAGAGTTGACTATTGAGTTGTTATTATTTTTACTATTTTTATAATTATTATAGTGTAAATGTGTGGATAACCTGAACGAGTAGCAAGAGGCGATGCATAAAACGAACAAAAACCCTTCCCTGTCGCCATAAAATAAGACAAGATGAAACTAGCGCCTTTGCCCGCTTACCCATCAATACCAGATTTTATTGTCACCATCTCCTGCTTCCTTTCTGAGCTATTCGTATTTATTCACATGAATTGGATAAAGATGAGGAAAGTAAAATTTAGAGGAACGTCCTCTAATTTGCATAGATATGATGGTAAATAAATAAGGGAAAACACTCTCAATACACCCAGCTGGTATTTGAACCTTGACCTTGCACTCACCATCAAATCAAACTAGACTAGCTGGACGTTTAGTCTTTGTACCCACCGATGCGGGTACCAGATTTTAAATCATGTCCAAAGCGAAAATAAACTCGACCGTTGAGAATATTGTGGGTTGGATTTAAAAAGACACGGCATCATAAAACTGTCGTCCATCTAACGATCCCTGGTTCATGTCTTGCGCAGGGTGGTTATAAACGAGAAGGATGAATGAGACTCTGACAACGCTCGGTTACCGCCCATCTGGTTCTCGAGAATTTGTGGTCACTAAGCTCAGAGAGAAGGTCAACAAACACCATTCGAGTATACACCTACTATTTATGGATACTTGTCTTACAGTTCTCCTTGCGTAAACATCCAGTAATTCGCAACACCTCATCGCCACCCCCGAAATAGTACCACTACTTTCATTTATTTAAACGCCAAGCTGTATTTTCTCGAGCTGTCACTTTTGACGTGTATGATCAATTGAACGACTTTTGTCAATACTGATTTTTATGTTGTATCTTTAATAAAAGTGTCACTACGATACGACCTTGGTGTAGGAGTATACTAGTATTCTTGAATATAACCTTGGAGACCTGACTTCGAACTCAGACCAGGTCTTACGGGTGTGCTTTATTCACAATGTGTTTGTATACAATCCTTTTCCCTAACAATTGTTGTTGCAATACTTTAATTACCTTTGATTATCAAGTTTAAAACCATTGTCATTAAATATTTGATTTAAGAGGTAGAGGATGAGGAAGGTATAGTAGAGGAAATGCACCAGTATTAGCAATAACAGGGATATTGAAACCATAAATGAAAAATAATCTACAATACAACAAATAACTCCACGAAACTGGAAATACAGTGTATTTCAAGCTTGAGATTTTATACTACGAGACCACAAGTACGGGTAAGAATTGATAAATAAAATTATTTAGCACTTACTATCCCAATTTTCATATAAATGCCTTTTTTGTAAGGTAGAAAACTATTTTTTCATGTACATATCCTCATATAATCTTACATACAAGCTATTACTTTTGATAACTAATATCAATAGCTATAAAATAACAGCAATAAATTAGTAAAATGTTATCATATTTGTTAAGAAAATAAAGTCTTAGTATATCAAATAGAAGCCACTAGTTTTGAAGGACTTAATTTGGAAAAGGCAATCAACCTGTCAAAATATATTCGTTCATTCATTATTCCATCAATGTTGCTATTGGTTAGCTGCAAATATACACTTTTGGTTACCCAGGACCAATTTTTTTGGTACATATTTGTATCTTCTTCTGCCAACATCGTTCACTATCTGATTTTTGAACTCCAGTATTGGTCTCCCTCTGGAATTTCTCTCTTCTATATCTCCTAATATCTTCGTCAAACTATTATGTCTCAGAATATGAATTAGCATGCTAGTTTTTCTTTGCTGTATGCCTTTACAAACTCTCCTTTCTTTGTTTGCTTTTCTTAGCACTTCTGTATTTAATACCATTGCCATTCATGATATGTTCAACAATCTTCTGTAGCACCACTTTTCAAATGATTCTAATATTTTCCTTTCAGTTGCACCAATGGTTCATGTTTCACATCCAAAAAGAGCAACGCTTCCAACATAAGCCTTTAGGAACTTTTTCATAATTTTCAAATCCATGCTAGTCGAACTACATAGCACCTAATAGTAATAATAATAAAGATTGTTTAGATGGACTTTCTTATGAAAATTGAACTATACGTAATTGTCCTTCCCTCTACTGAAAATGAAAGTATACCAATGCATTATAAAAAGTGAACACCACGAACCACAAAATGCAAAGCAATTTTCCTCCACCATTCTTATGTAAAAATGTAAAATGCCATGTATTTTTTCTTCCCATGTCTGTGATGATCACGAAACGGAACCTTCGTGAGCAAACATCCAGTAATTAAATCACTCTAAGCTAATTACAATAAACAAGACGGATAGACCAACTGATATTCTCTACGGGCGATGACAGGGTCACCATTCACCTGGACGACGTCCACTATATTCACGATTCCTGCACTCCGTGACTCCCGAATGCGCTCGCTGGCCACGGAGCTCGGAGGAAGAGATGAAATAAACCAGTAGATCAAGGTGGTAATAAGCACAATACTCCTGCATATTGATCAAAACTCGATCCCCTAACCATCTGGGCCTGTACTGACCATTGTATTTGAACTCTATTTTTCTATCTTCTTTTTTATTTTCTCTTGACTGCGATCTTCAATAAAATCGAGCTCTATATTTTGATGAATGTTGACGTTTAATGACCTCCTTAAACTGAAACAGTTGTTTCCACAATGCCATCTGTATTTATCTCGGACTAGAGACAAAACCATTTCATTGATTGAGCTATAGTTTGATGTATAGGGTTTTCATAATGTTACCCTGAGGAATTAAATATCTAATAAAAAAATATTATATCTGAGACTCTCTAACCCTTGATTCTTGGAATTGCTTGAATCCTAATATATTTGAGAGAATCAAGATTTGTAAGACCTTAAAAACGTATCTTGAAAACAATTTTTGAAGAACTTTACTTCAAATAAAAATATTAACCATTTAATAAAAGGAAATATACAGACTTGTAGTTGGGAGGATTATTAAAATCACAAACAAGGGCAAAATGGTATTTGTTTTATTACTTTATTAAAAAATATTCTCCTGGTTGCATATGACCTAGTAGACATGACAAACAAAATGGGATTTTAAAACCAATTTTAACTGTATTTATTTTAAATAAAATTGGACAATTTTTAAGATTCGAGGATTCAAATCTAAACTCGAGAATCTAAAGAAAATATAAGTTCCGGATTAGAGAAATAAAAGATTCAACCCATTAGAAGAACCAAAAGCAATTTTAAATACACCTCATACAGTTATTCCACTATAATACATGTGAGTTGCTAGCCCCGTGGGGCCAAGACCACTTCATACAGTTATTCCACTATAATAGAGGTGAGTTACTAGCCCCGTGGACACCCCATACAGTTATTCCACTATAATAGAGGTGAGTTGCTAGCCCCATGGGGCCAAGATCACCTCATATAGTTATTCCAATATAATAGAGGTGAGTTACGAGCCCCGTGGGGCCAAGACCACCCCATACAGTTATTCCACTATAATAGAGGTGAGCTGCTAGCCCCATGGGGCCAAGACCACTTCATACAGTTATTCAACTATAATAGAGGTGAGTTACTAGCCCCGTGGGGCCAAGACCACCCCATACAGTTATTCCACTATAATATAGGTGAGTTGCTAGCCCCGTGGGGCCAAGACCACTTCATACAGTTATTCCACTATAATAGAGGTGAGTTACTAGCCCCGTGGGGCCAAGATCACCTCATATAGTTATTCCACTATAATAGAGGTGAGTTACTAGCCCCGTGGGGCCAAGACCACCCCATACAGTTATTCCACTATAATAGAGGTGAGTTGCTAGCCCCGTGGGGCCAAGACCACTTCATACAGTTATTCCCCTATAATATAGGTGAGTTGCTAGCCCCATGGGGCCAAGACCACTTCATACAGTTATTCCACTATAATAGAGGTGAGTTACTAGCCCCGTGGGGCCAAGACCACTTCATATAGTTATTCCACTATAATAGAGGTGAATTACTAGCCCCGTGGGAACAAGACCACCTCATATAGTTATTCCACTATAATATAGGTGAGTTGCTAGCCCCGTGGGGCCAAGACCACCTCATATAGTTATTCCACTATAATATAGGTGAGTTACTAGCCCCGTGGGGCCAAGACCACTTCATACAGTTATTCCACTATAATAGAGGTGAGTTGCTAGCCCCGTGGGGCCAAGACCACTTCATACAGTTATTCCACTATAATATAGGTGAGTTGCTAGCCCCGTGGGGCCAAGACCACTTCATAAGGTGAGTTGCTAGCCCCGTGGGGCCAAGACCACCCCATACAGTTATTCCACTATAATAGAGGTGAGCTGCTAGCCCCGTGGGGCCAAGACCACCTCATATAGTTATTCCACTATAATATAGGTGAGTTACTAGCCCCGTGGGCCCAAGACCACCCCATACAGTTATTCCACTATAATAGAGGTGAGCTGCTAGCCCCGTGGAGGAGTCAGGAAGTGTCACTTCCTCTTCTCGCTAATCCTTGGCACGTCTCATGACAATAACTAGAAGAGTTCCCCCCCCCCCGTATCTGCCTCTTATAACCACCTACCCCTTCTTCCAGTTATTCTACTTTAATATATGTCCTTTACTAACCCCATGTGGCCNCCCGTATTATTTGTGTCATGCCGCGAGAGATCGGCACGTGATTTGGGCGTGGGAGATGAGACGTGGAAGAAGCACCTGCAGATTCCAAGGCGTATCGATGGACTCCAAGACACTCCGACATACAATGGTGAGCGATATCTTCCTCGGGCAGACGCTCAACGGGGAGTCCCGCCGCATCGTCACTGTGGTTACAGCAGACCAGTGTTGTTTGGATCTAAAGCCCGTCTCAAGTCAAGTATAACACATTTCAAGCCTGGGTTTATATTATTCATACATAACGCATAGATAATACTAAATAGTGCATAACGTACAGTGCAATATTCGTTTATAGTGAAACGTAGTGTTTAAAGTCTTATTCAACTCGATTGTCTTTTGAATCATAGAGAGTGCCCTAAAATCATTTTATTACTAGATAAGGTCTCTAAGAATACTTCAATAAAGAGTTCACTCTAATAAACACGTTAATTAAACTATAGTTGACCTCGGTGAAATTGGAACAAAGGGCTCACCTCAGGATTCGATGTTCATAGGTTCAAATCCAGCCAGGGTCGACGGATTTTTCGTAAGCGATTAAATTCCGTAGCACAACTTCCTTAGGAGGGGAAGTAAAGCCATTGGACCCGTGGTGATTGTGGTATGTGAAAGAATCCTTGAAGATATATTAAAAAAAAAACTTTTCGGTAGAATTGGTATAAACTTTAGCTCTCGTTCATAGAAATTATCGTGTTTTATATAATAAGTCACTTCAGAAAGTGAACGTTAAATGTTTCAAATTAATAAAAAATTAAACTGTTTCTTTTAATATTTGAACTTACCCCTAATTTTAGTTTTAACCTTACTATTAAATCAAATTTGAATATTATTTGGCTCTGATTTTATGATTTTCATATCTCATGACTCATAAATATTATGGTAGAACAATTTCTCAGTAACAGGATTAATAATTTAATGTTTCTACTATATTTTCAATAATAAATACATTCGTAGTCATTGATTCTAAGAACGAAGAAGATTCGTTAGAAAAAACAAGTATTGCATTTCAAACATGAATACAGTCAATCTAAAGAAACTGAACACAGAAGCTAAATTTTATCTGCTGTTAATACTGGTGCTTAATTGTCTAGAGCTTCTCCTCCTATTCTCATTGGCTAAAGACTGGGCCATATATTCTCAAATCCATACATAAAGCATGAAAAGTCGTTGTTAAATCACCGCTATGCGTTGTACACGTTTCACTATTCACTGTGTATCGATTATAAACACCATCGTTGAAAATAATGTGTTTCTATACCTTGTGGGCTATGTGTTATGCACTATTCGCTATTGGTTTAACGTGATAATGAGCCAAGTACGGCCCGCACACAGGTTCAATACGGCCCGCGAAAGGATTCCAAATTCCGATAAAAAATGTGTTAAAAAACAAAAAACAGGAAAAAAATTCATTTCGCACTCGTTTGTTCTTATTTATATTTCAGATCTTAGCGACTAGTATCAGTCTACAAATAATTTAACATTTCCCGACACTTTACCTCTAGGCATTAGCTTCATTTCTGAGAGTCCCGTCGTCCCAATTGGAACCAGACCATGAACAACTTTTAAAAGAACAGTTCCACTCATCACACACTCATCACACACTCATCACACACTCATCACACACATGCCTTATATTCAAGTAATGTAGGTATTTATTTTATTTAACTATTTGTTAAATAATTTAGACAACACACATTGTATTAGAATTAAAAATTTACTAATATAAATCCATTAATTAATAATAGGACTTAACTGGACAATAGTAGTGTAAAATGTAGCCTAACATTGTAACTTTTTAATAAATTGTGTTGGACCGCCTGACGTATTTTCTTTTTTCTTTCGGCCCATTCTCCGAAAAGTTCGCCCATAACTGGTTTAACGTAATCCATGAATATAAACCAAGCTCACAGACAAAACACACCAGATCCACAGATTCCAGGTTAACTAGCACTCCCCAGTTTCCAAGACTCAAGGAGTGCAGCGAAACTCCCGTAAGGCAGGTCAGGTATATATACCTTGTCTGAGAACCAGCCTAATACAGCTAGATTATTGTTTTTTAATTTATTTTTTGTATTTAACTTGCACTTTCTGAACAGACTGGTAATATCAGCATACGTCTTACAAACTATATTAAATCTATAACAGACACAACATCCAGCCCCCAGTCATTAATTCACCACATTAAAAGGGGAAATACATATTTAATCAATGATAAATATCTCGGTCGTACTGGGAACCTAACCCGAAACCCTTGGCTCAATAGACAAACACGCTCCCCACTGAGCTAAATTGTCGGACAGTACCGCTTGAACCAGTCGTCTTATCGTGGTGCTGTTTTTTATATTATAGTTTTAAACGCAATGGAGTTGAGACCAGTGAATCCGTAATAAAATGTTTGAAAAAAAATAACGATTGAAGGATTCTCCCTCTCCATCTCCACGCAAGTACACGTGTTCTCCCTCTCCATCTCCATCTCCACGCAAGTACACGTGTTCTTCCTCTCCATCTCCACGCAAGTGTACGTGTTCTCCCTCTCCATCTCCACGCAAGTACACGTGTTCTCCCTCTCCATCTCCAACGCAAGTACACGTGTTCTCCTTCTCCCTCTCCACGCAAGTGCGCGTGTTCTCCCTCTCCATCTCCACGCAAGTGCGCGTGTTCCCCTTCTAAACTATACTTTCGTCACCCCTAGCTTATTAGTGAAGATCCCGGACGGGTAGTAGGACTCGGTACAAAATAACATGTTTTTTTAACACTGCGTCTTAGTAACGCATCTGTTCAGGTTATGCATATGCACTAATTACACTATAGAATATAGAGGAAGTGTAACTGCATTTGCGTGGGGTGAAAGTGAAAAACTATTTTGTAAAAACCACCCTCTGTACACCCAGCCGGAGTTCAATCCCTGATCTTCCTGTGGTTGGTTGTTTATTTTAACACGAGAGTGACGCCTTAAACCATGAGACCACCAAAGCATGCTGGTTGTTAAATATTTAAAAATGTGGTTTAAGTCTAAATGAAAGAGAAAGTTGCAAACATGTCCTTATAGGATTCAAAAACTCTTTTTTTTTAAACTTAGCTATTGACTATAAAAAAAATCATGAAAATTTGAAGTTATCAAATTTTGGACGAGGTTGCATGCAAAATGTCTCATTTCTGAGATCTAAGTAAATGGTGAGAAACATAGATTCTTCTTCTAACGAGTACAGTCAGGTTTTAAATAGGATCCCAACAAAACATTTAAAGATAAACGATTATTATTTTAATAGATTTAGAGCTTTAGAACCCCCGCTACCTTAATATAAAAATATAGAAATGAAACTACAGGTCCCTTTTAGTATACGGCACCCTTAACGTCATCTCCAAGTTTATTAATCTGTCCAAATTGAGGGGGGAAAGGTGAGGAAATCTCAAAGGAACAGTGCCACCATTTGCCTCGACAGAGTCTAAAAGACCATAATCACCCACTCGTCAGATCAATTAGCTGGTATAGAGCCCCTGGGCGATAGCAACCAATCTAATCAAGTTAATTCACTCGTTGGTTACATTTTGTAAATAAAAAATCTTAGGCTGAATAATTATCAACATAAGGTGGCATAAAAGGGAACACAGGAAATGGTTTTTACAGCATAAACAATTTTTTGGCAAAAAAACATTAATTCATTATATACGTTTGTTTAGTTTAGGCCTAATATTTGATGTGTAATCTCAAAAGTAGGCCTATTTGAATACATGTCATGGACATCGCTGAATTTGATCTGGGCTTTCTATTTTCGTTGGGGTTTGTTAATATATATATGTATATATATAACTGTAACTGAGGTGAGTTGATATTTCACTATGGGATTAAAATAAATTAATTAAAATAATTAAATAAATTAAAATAAATAAATTAAATAAATTAATTAATTAAAATAAATTAATTTTAATTATTTAAGAACCATCATAAACACGTGAAAAAGGCTAATTTCACATGAAACTTCACAGTTCTGAGAACAAAATAGATGGTTATAAACATAGATATTACAATCTCTCTTAGATAGATAATCATTTAAATAAAGTTGCAACAGATAACTATAAGATAATTGATGATTGTTTCATTGGTGTTGAGACCTCAGATATGTTATTCCCACAGGAAATAACGCAGTGTGAACATATTTCCCTTCATGTAAGTGGCACCCTTAAGTTACAGCAGTACAGTACAGAAGCTTGTATTGAAGTAAAAGTTTCTGATATTGTACTGTACACTGTACAGTACATGTAAAATATGATATTATATGTGAAGTCGGGTATTTGGTTTCATGTAGGTCTAATCTATGTTTGGAGCATACATGTAACTTTCGAGGGGGTAATTACTATCACTTTCAACACACAATAACATGTACGCACACTGTCGTAAGTTTCTATACATGATTGAATTTTGTTTTCAGTGGCCATTACTATGCAAATATTTCATGGTATTGAAAGTGAACTTCTTCCTTCAGGCAAGTAGTAATAATAATAATAATAATAATAATATAAAAAGTGTTATCTGCATGTGTAGAAGTGAACCAGTCTAAGGAATGTGGGTCATGAAGTAAGTAACGTACGAGCTTAATTGCTGTCCACCTGTCGCGGCGCAGCTAGCTGGTGTGTACTGTCCACTCAGAGTAGCGTTTACCAACCGTCACACCACCTGCCCGAAATCACAAAGCCATGCTATTATTATTTATTTAATTCCAAACTTAACTGGCCATTTGGGCTATACTTATCAATATTCTGATAGTAAAAACCATATCTGACAACTAGAAAAGCTATTAGATCTTCTTTCACTAATCCATGACCAAGACATGTGATCTACAGCGGTCACTTTTGGAAAACTATATCAATATATATAAAAAACATACTGTAAAATATAAAAGGTTATCAATAATGACTTAAATAAAATTGTATTCTATAAAATGTTAATCGTGCCCGTAGTGTTGGAATCTTTGTCTTTGTGACTTGGGTGCTGTGTTTTTATGGGAAAACTCTATTTGTGACAAGTATATTATTCATATACTTTCTTCTTCTTAGAACAACAACCCGAAGGTTGGTCTGATGTGGTTTCTATCCCCCCCGAAACTGGGCAAGCACTTAGCCCTTCGGCTGCATCTGAATTGCGTGTCAAAATAAATTTTGTAAATGATGTGCATTCCTCTTTAAAAAACTGTGCTACAAGAATTGCATCCCTGTTTAAAAAGAGTTTAACACAAATGGCGTCCCTGTTTGAAAAAAGCTAGCTTTGAGTAATAATTCAATAATCTAAATGACTACCTGTTATTAAATCTCTTATTTTATACAAGCATTAGTCAAATCAAATTAAACAATGAGACTTGTTTTTTAGAATTTAAAGCTTATAAAAATGAATACATCATGCAATTTCCAAGTAAAAATAATTGAAAATTTTATATTTTTCCTATATTTTCACTATCAAATTTTTGTTCACTGGTAAATATTTGTAATATACACTTTTGATAAATGTAAATCTAAATATTTAGCTAGTTTCAGACTTAAAATTTGCTCCCTCATGAAGGCTTATTTGTGTTACGCTTCACGCCGTCTTTATACTTTACTGCGTACTTTTACATAGGAATCACACTTTACGTTTTCAACACTTCTATGAACTGAGAAATGCTCGGGTGTACTGAGTGTAGAATTCTATTTATTTTAGAATGAAAAGATTCTCAGCAATTTGTAGTGCGTGGTGCAGCGAGAGATTGATCTGCCCAGACGCGGGATGGAAATTTTGCATTTTCTGTTGCGTACGTTTCTAAATTTTGGTCAGTAAAGTTTCTTACCGTAGTCGTCGGGATTGATCACAATGAAGTATTCAGTAAATCTGTCATCCACGTCACCAGGATTCAGGAATAATAGTGCGAGGAACTATTTTATAATTGGTTTCATTTCAGAATCTGTAGCCTTATATTCTTGAGTAATGTTTAATTGTTGGGTTTTCCTCCGCCAACGATGGTCCAAACCAAGTCCACGAAATTTTTAAATTAGGTATCGAAGAGCTGCAATGTGAATGTTTATTGTTTTGTTTGAAAGTAAAAAGAATACCAAAAGTTTTTTAATGTTATCTTTACTCGCTACAATGGTGAATAATTGCAAAAACAGCTTTGTAGCAATATGGAAGTTTCGGTCCATGTAAATGATGATAAGTTGTTCCAAAAACTTCAAGTTTGTTACCGTATGAAAAAGGAAAAACTCCACGATTCAGTTATAAAAAAAGGTTCATCATTACGATATGTGTCCAATTATTCCTAAGAAGAATGCAGGATCCTCCGATATTTTTGGTAGTGTTGGTAGACCTGAGTACCGAGCGTGGTGGATGGAAATATGAAAAGTAATGAAACAAATCATGAAGGTTAACTGGCATGACAAGTTGTGACACTGTTCGTTTGTTGACTAAAATTATGAGAAACAGTTAATTTGTCTACTTAGAAATATCGAGACGCAGTTCATGTGTTTCTTATCAGAGGATTCCAGCTAGGGACGTATTTCCGATGCTACGGACGCCTGCGCCATCTGGTAGAAATCCCATGTACTAATGAAATTCAGGATTTGTAGTGGTTACCCTTTACTTCCATACTGAGTTTATATCAGTGACCGACAAAAATATTACCGATTTTACCGGGAAGGTATTTTCACATACCTTCCTGGGTTCATTCCCATGTCAAAATCGATATGGGACCGACGGATTTACTTCCCTCCGAAGGGAGTTTTTCTACGGGTTTTTATCGCTCAATAAAAATCCGTCGACATCGGCTGAGATTATAAACACAAACATTGTGTCCGTATATAAGTTACTTTATGGCAGTGCTAGTTAACTTCTATTTTTTGTTCGCGTCCTTCAAATATAATTATTTTCTTTAACATTTTACCTTCAAAGTTGTTTATGCATAATGCAAGTAATACATTTCTGTCATACACATCTAAAATAAATTACATCCAAAATAATGTATTAAATAATAATAATTTTAAATGATATATATAGGTCTATATATTAAATGTTACGTACCCCCTAAGTTGTCTTCTGGTACCCCCTGTTCAGTACCACTGGCTTTTAGCAAGCTTTATTAGAGAGAGTATATCTAGCCTGGAAAAACATAGCAAGATTGTTGAATGTTTAAAGATTGTACAAAAATGTATTAAAATGGCAAATATTACTGCGGTAAACACAGTAACTCTGTTAGGATCAAACCCTTACTTTCCAAATAAGTCATTCATGGTAATCATTCACATAAACCTACCTCCAATATGTGCTTAAACCAGCAGATTAACAAAAAAAAAATGCATTACTAATCATCTTAAAAAATCTATGGGATTAGTCGAATCGCTAGTGACGGTTAGAGGAGTTCCAGGTTCGAATCTCATCCAGTTGATTGGAGTAGATTTTCCCATGAGTTTTTTTTTAACTTTAGTCACCCATTCCTTCTCAAAGCTAATACGTATGGATATGCTTTAAAATAACTTCCTTAAACCTACCTGCTAAATTGATCCATTAACCATGGTTTTGAAAAATAATATTTAAAAAATATATATTTAGAGAATTCTAATTAATGGCTTTATAGATATGAGTCTTTTAAACACAATTAAGTCATATTACTTTCATGAGAATTTAAAAACATTTTAATTATTACCTTCGTAAGAGCTAAAAAAACAACCTTTTAATTCAATTACTTTTTAGGTTTGTGAAAAGAGTGTCCGTGGTTGAGCTATAGAAGAAGACTAATGCGGGCAAACTGTCCTTTTATAACCCTCAATTAAGCCCGGGTTGTTCTTTAATTAGGATACCATTATTTTTCACCCATGCACTACATAATTAAATTAACGCTTATAGAATATTCCATTATGTGGGAAAACATTGTAATAGCATTAGGGTACACTGCAGAGACAAAGACCAAATTTTAGTACTATTATTATATGGTATATTTAATAACATGGCTATTAAAGGGACTCTCTTTGGTGGTTGCATGGTCTAAGGCATCATTCTAGTATTAGATTGGTCTAAGAATGACAGGGGAATCAGGGTTTGAATCTCAGTTGGGAGAACTGAGGTAGTTTTGTTAAATGTGGTTTTCCACTCTCCCTCCAAGAAAATGCGATTAGACTCCCTCTAAGTCCAAACTTTCTCATTCCTAACTCATTATCGTCATTAGTACATTTACATATAACCTGAACAGTTAGTGAGACGTGGTGCTAAAAAAATGTATAAGGAAGAGGAAGGTAAATTTAAAATAAGTGCAACTTCATCAGCGGGGAAATGGGATGGGAAGCAACAGTGATCCAACACATGTGAAAACCATCCTGAGTGGTCGGTGCACGCGGCAAATATTCAAACCTCGAACTCCCAATTACCAACAATCTAGTATATTGAGAGACTGATGTCTTTGACCGTTCGACCACCGATGTTGGTAGCAAAATTATTATCAATAGGAAAATTATTATTAATATCTTTAGCACGTTGTCTTAATACTCATACAGGATATATGCATATTTACTAATTACGATAGTGGTTTAAGGCTTAGTAAGGTTGAATTTATAGGATGTTTACACACAATTGCGTGGAGGGAGAGTGGGAAACCATGAATACTAATTATACAGTTCCCTTACGAGATAGGCTAGAAACTGTGCAAATATCTCAAAAAAGTCCTACTATTGTACTTAGTCCATCCTCACTAACTTTCTCCACACTTCCCTATCCTTGCATACTCCCTTCGCTTCAACAACATCCATACACCGAGTCAGTTAATCTTAGAACTCAAAATGTTTCTCTTTTCAACACATTTTTCTGTAACATTTAGACATGTCTAACATGGCCTACCTCTTCGTTTTGATACCATACACTCTACCTTCGTATATTTGCTACGTCACTAGGTCCACACTCATCCTCTCAACTTGCCCAAACCAACGCAAGACACTTCTTATTGACCTTTTTTTAGCACCGCGCCTTACTACCCGTTAGGGTTATACGCTTAAGCAATAATTACCCTATTGACTTAAGAATTGGGATGGTTGAATAAAGAGGAAGCGAACCCGCATTTGCGTGGAGGTAGGATGAAAAACAATTTAGGAAAAACCATCCCAGTTCGCCCAACTGGGATTCGAACCCCAATCTCCCATTCAACAGCAGTCTATTCTGTTGTAAGAGTGACGCCTTAGACCATGCAGCCACCGAAGTGGGTAACAAAATTATTGTGGCAATAGCATTTTGTATAGGGAGCTATATTTGTAAAACATATAGATATATTACTAAAATCTACATAGTTTCTAGACGCCTAGAATACATTCACAGAAACTTTAAATAGACACTCCTTAAGGTGTGTGTAAGAAATTGTAGCTTCTTTGTTTTATTTATATTTACCAAGAATACACGTTTGTAATTTGACTTGCATACATAATTAGTCCACATTTATATGTGTATGGTATAGCGCGTCATTCTTATGTTACACTGGATTACCGATGACGGGGAGAACGGGGTTCTAATCCCTGTTGGGCATACTGAGAGGTTTTTTTTTTTCGAAAATGGTTTAGCATGCTCCTTCAAGTTAAGTGCGCGTACTACAAGAGTAATTATTATTTATTGAGTTTGGGCCACACGAGTATTATAACGTGTGAAAAAATATGTAGGCTATACTTTAATATGTGTATTTGATTATCTTCTTAATATATATAATTCTTCTGTACGTGTGTATGTCACTGNGTTTTAATATCGAAATCAATTATGCCACCCAAACTAAAAGCCAACGTTCGGGCAGGACAACGTCTGTCGGGTCCGCTAGTAAGATAGGAAATTTGATATTACTAACATACTTTTTTACTAAAAATATTCCGTCATCCACAGAGAAATTAAATGTTTTGCCTCGAAATAATATGTATATCGAACCTCGATTTTATTTATTATTCAAAATATGTGTTTTAAATTATTTTTTGAAATATGTATTCTAACCTCAATTTTATTAATTTTTTTGGAACATGTATTTTTAACTTATCTATTTTTAGTTATTTTCTTAAACATGTATTTTTAACATACAGTTCTATTTATTTTTATCTACCTAACAGTTCAGAATATTATTAGCTGCCACAACTTCCTGATTCAAGTAGTCTCATATCCACTCCTATCCAACATGAAAAGTTTCCTAGTACCTTTATGAATTAGTGACCAAATCAAGTTTACAATTGGGATGTCCACCTTTAAGGCATTTTATTTTTACAGTGTACGTTACTCCTCTTGATAAATCCTCAGTCACGCGGCAAGCCGATTAATGACTCCATTAGTTTTTAATTAATTTGATGGGTCTAGTGCGTATGAGTTATGCGGTCTAATCAAAGATATGGGAACACTAAGGCATCTCTATGATTCACAATATGGCTTAAGCTGTGTGGTGGTTTTTTGTTGTTGTTATTTGGTACTGTTTTAAACATGTTAATAGCTAGAACGGATAGTGTAATCTGCTTTTCTCGGTAATTATTCTTAGCGTCAAAGGCTACAAAGAAGACAACGGCTAGAAAAAAAAACACTTTTAGGATAAATAATTAGAAGCACTTTAGAGGATGACTTGTTTTGGAAACCAGCCAATTTCTTTAATCTTTTATTTTAAATTGTTTTATTAGTGATTCACACACAAAAAGCTAAACAAGATGGATTGATCGCAATGTCGGTGGGTGTTATACTCCAAATAACTAGGTTGGGCTTTGTTTTATGGTTTTCAATCCCCTCTCCATGAAAATGCCAGTATAATCATTCCTATTACTATTTCTACAACATTTATCCCATAAATCTGCGTTTCATAAACTGTGATAAACTCCATTTACCCTGAAAGGTAGCAGTGTTAACGTGAAATACTGCACTGTGGCCAATCTTATAAGCTACGCCATATTGTAACCACGCATGGTAAGGTTACTAACTTTTAGGGTTAATAAAGGGTTTGTCTACTCTCAAGCTTATAAGAAGGATTTCAAAAGATACGAGACAAGCCACAGGTTATTATAAAACACTCACTGAGGTTCTCAACGTTTCCCGGGAGTTTTAAGTTAATTAAAACTAATATAGTCAACATTTTAAATTTTCTTCTTCAAGATACAAAATGTTCGTGTAGAGTGGCTACCAATTTTATAAATTTCAGACCTCTGCGTGCGATAGATATCCCAGTCATGACAGACAAACTTTTCATTATATTAATATATTTTTTCCGACTAGGTTTTTAATTAATAAAAATTGACCTTGGTAGTCTTAGGGTCACCTCAGGATCCTATGCTCGTGGGTTCAAACTCATCTGGGGTTGATTAATTTTTCTAGAAAGATCCGTATCACAGTTTCTATCGAAGGGGTAATAAACCGGTCGGTTCCATATCGATTGTGGCATATAAATGGTATGCGAAAGTACAAGGTTCTCAACGTTTCCCGGGAGTTTTAAGTTAATTAAAACTAATATAGTCAACATTTTAAATTTTCTTCTTCAAGATACCTATGTTCGTGTAGAGTGGCTACCAATTTTATAAATTTCAGACCTCTGCGTGCGATCCCAGTCATGACAGACAAACTTTTCATTATATTAATATATTTTTGTTTCCGACTAGGTTTTTAATTAATAAAAATTGACCTTGGTAGTCTTAGGGTCGCCTCAGGATCCTATGTTCGTGGGTTCAAACTCATCTGGGGTTGATTAATTTTTCTAGAAAGATCCGTATCACAGTTTCTATCGAAGGGGGAATAAACCGGTCGGTTCCATATCGATTGTGGCATATAAATGGTATGCGAAAGTACTTTTCCTGGCAAAATTGGTAAGCCCTTTCTCTCTCGCCCATAGAAATTCTCGTGTACTGATAAAATCAGTCGGTTCAGAAAGTGCATGTAAAATACCACAAATAAATGAAAAAATAATTTTTAAATTCCGGCTTCGAGAAGCAGATGTTCGTACAAAGGGACTAGTAAATTTTAAATTTTCAAACCTCTACGTGCGGTAGACATCGCTCAGTATTCATAATATTCCATATCTTCAATTTATTAATATAGACAAAATTGGTTTTGACAGTAGTAAGTCATAAAGTCAAATTAACGAAGAGTTTGACTTGATGCCGTAGACAAGCCTTACTTCACTTTGTCACGGCTTAAATTGTGCTTTATTAACGTTCGAAACGACTGTTGATACTTTTCAAGATTGAAGGAATTGGTCTTATTTTATTTCATGAAGAACTGGAATGAATACAGTGTATTAACGCGCAACGGTGGGCACGCGGACAAAAGTGTTAGTCCTGTCTTGTTTGATTTACTGGTAGCGGACAGGTTCGAATAACAGCCGGTTACTCTGAGGTACTATCTCCTAAACTTTATTTCAATATCTCTCTCTTTTTCTCTCCAGGCGCATGCAGGAGGACTTATACTAAAATGAATCTTACTTATCCCTGCCTCGTTAGTATTAATAAATAGTACCGTTCAAAGCACAGACTTTCTCTCTCCTTTATCTAAAAATGAAAACATTTACTTAAAACTCATAAGATTTGTGAAACGTAAAAATATACATTGTTGCAGAAACATAATGGAAAAAATGAGAATCACATTCTACCAAATATCATAAATAAAATAATATACACTTTTACAGAAACCTGTTGATAAAAAATAATTGTTCAGTGCATTGCTAAGGATTTCTCTCTCTATTATCTTACCATCGAATCTTACTACCCATAAAATTTATAGGCTCTCTCTCTCTCTGCTATCTTAAAAGAGATAAATTTAATAAGAACTCGTAAGATTTGTGGACACTCCACCAAAGAGAATAAATGAAATAATATATAGTGTTACAGAAACATCGAGAAGAAGGAACATCTCGGTGCATTAAAGAGCATAACAATCCATTTTAATTTTCAAAGACCTCCAGTAAATATATATATATATATATATTATATTATTATATATATTCCTGTAGATTAGAAAATTTTGGTTTAATTCAAATATCAATGTCAAATCAAATATATTTATTTTTATTATATCTACCATAAATTATTTCGTATTTGAAATAGTTTAAGATTTATGATCCAAATTGGAAATTTCTATTCATGTAGATTACCCTCCAAGTCGTTTTGTTTACAGCGACACCTTGGTACTCCATAAATAGAGGATAGACATTCATCTAGTCAGGGTCTATTACTGTTACAGAAGAGGTGGTTTGTTTACATCCACTCCTTGGTACTCCAGAAATAGAGGATAGACACTCATCTAAACTGTTACAGAAGAGGTGGTTTGTTTACATCCACTCCTTGGTCCTCCAGAAATAGAGGGTATACACTCTTCTAACCAGGGACTATCACTGTTACAGAAGAGGTGGTTTGTTTGCATCCACTCGTTGGTACTCCAGAAATAGAGGATATACACTCTTATAACCAGGGTCTATCACTGTTACAGAAGAGGCGGTTTGTTTACATCCACTCCTTGGTACTCCAGAAATAGAGGATACACACTCATCTAGCCAGGGTCTATCACTGTTACAGAAGAGGTGGTTTGTTTACATCCACTCCTTGGTACTCCAGAAATAGAGGGTATACACTCTTCTAACCAGGGTCTATCACTGTTACAGAAGAAGTGGTTTGTTTGCATCCACTCCTTGGTACTCCAGAAATAGAGGATATACACTCATCTAGTCAGGGTCTATCACTGTTACAGAAGAGGTGGTTTGTTTACATCCACTCCTTGGTACTCCAGAAATAGTGGATGGACACGCATCTAGCCAGGGTCTATCACTGTTACAGAAGAGGTGACCACTCCTTGGTACTCCAGAAATAGAGGATACACACTCATCTAACCAGGGTCTATCACTGTTACAGAAGAGGTGGTTTGTTTACATCCACTACTTGGTCCTCCAGAAATAGAGGATATACACTCTTATAACCAGGTTCTATCACTGTTACAGAAGAGGCGGTTTGTTTACATCCACTCCTTGGTACTCCAGAAATAGAGGATATACACTCTTATAACCAGGGTGTATCACTGTTACAGAAGAGGTGGTTTGTTTACATCCACTCCTTGTTCTGCCTCTGAAGAGAAGTTGTCCATCGTGGGACGTGGTTATACTAGCCGTCAACCCACGGGGGACGACTTCGCCGATGGTGACTCATAAACGACCGTTTGATCGGCCTAATGAAGAAATTGGCTTGCCTACCTCAGTACAGATCCGGAGAATACACTCCAACCATCATGACGTCAGAGGTTCACGTTGGGTCACGGTCCCAGTTTAACTTGTGGGCTGGTACCATGCCATGCCTCCTACATTCAACCCCCACGACATTATTTGGTTAGAACTCAACGTTACATCAACAGTGGATGATAGAAGCGTGGGTCCACTGATGTTGTTATATTGCCACTGAGAGTATGTGTTTGAGTGTAAGATCCAATTATAATTAGATGGGCCTTAGCTGACAGCTAGGAAAGTTACTTAGATACTTTCATGAATTCATACGTTAAGTCATGTGATCTGCATCTGTCAGTTTGATAAATATCATCAAAACCTATAAAATAACATTAGCAATATAGTAAAATGCCATTAATTTTAACACAAAAATTAAGGTTTTTTATTTATCAAAATAACCTCCCTATGAATCTTGGACTATAGGCGCCATTAAATTTGTGGTATTTACTCTAAATTAAGGATATAACTATAGTTATGGGTTTTAAAAACACTGTGAGGACTTATTTCCAAAATCCATCTTAAAATATTGCTTTAACTTGATGGAGTCAGATTATTTATTATATTATAAGATATTTAAATTACAGTTTTGTTTGTAAAATAAGGAACTTTCTTACCATTATAAACGTTACTAAACAGTTTTCATTGATACATACGTAGATCTATGTGACTAACTTATTGTTACTTTTCATGGAATAATACTAATAAATAAAGGGTTATCAAAGTTGACCACAAAAAGTATTTGTTTTTCTTGCAAGAATCCTTGTAGCTATTCTGGAACAAGTTCTACGCCTAAGTGTCACTCTACTAAACCAAGCCCACATATATACAGGGTGTACCCCAGACCCACAGATTCCAGGTTAAAATGACTGCTCATTGGGAGTCCATCAACATGGGGGTCAATACGTGAGACCCCAAGTGACAACATTGCCCTTTAAAAATTGTTTTACTATAGAAAAGACAAAAACTATTTGTTCCACTTGGAAGTGCTGTTACCCCTGAGGACTGCAACTAGCACTCCCCAGAGCTCAAAGACTCAACCTGGCTCAAGAAAAAACTCTCGTAATGCTCAGTGTGAATATAAACCCTGTCTATGGCTAAATGGCACGGGTTCAATTCCCAGTAGGATTCGGGAAATTGGGACTATTTCACATTGATTAAATGACGTCCAGAGGAATTGACGCTGGGATTTTTCTAGAGTAAACCTATTTATCAAGTACAGGGTTGTCTTAGTAAATTGGCTAAGAACTTGCTCTTTAAATATTCCTAGTTTAAGCAAATAAGGAAACTAATTAATCAAAATAGATACAAAAACAGTTTTTACTCATTTTTTAGCACCGCATCTTAATGTCTGTTCGGATTATATGCTATTTTTAATTAAATGTATAAGAATTTGTTTTGTAGAGAATGTAAAAACTACCCTTCTAAAGTAGCAAAAAAAATCCTTGCCATTATTTTCTCTATGTCTTTATGAAAATATGATATCTAATACAACTCCCATTTTAGCAAGTCGGGTTAACATTATTATGGACCTGTAGAATCCAAGTCAGATGTGCTGAACATTCACCCAACTCTACCAACTTTCTCTCTGTGGTGTATAAAATAAGACCACGTATACGTTTAAAAGTCATTATGATAAAATTTGGTTGTAACAAGATTGTACCAAGTTTTGTAAGAACACAGATTTAAAACCTTTCTACGTTTCTTTATACAACAGTATTAAGTTAGATGGAGCTTGGAGGGTTTATGACAAATAATGTTGACGCAAACTTCTACGTATCACATCGAATTGGATTATTATGTTTTTTTTTTAATGTTGACGTACACATCTGTCTCGCATCGAACCAACTCGGTACTAATTTTTTGATATTGGTGCACAATTGTCTATATCGCATCTAATTAGCTCGATACATATTTTTTAGGTTGGCGCACATATTTTTTTATATTGACATACACTTTTCCAGATCACATTTATCACATCATATATCATGTATTACATATAAGAGGCTCATGTTTTCATTATGTTGTATATAAATGATATAAAAGTTCAAAGCGGTGCGGAATGAAGTGAAATAGCATATTGAGCGCCTACCTTAATAAAACCAAGGAGGTTATAATATCTTTAGTTGTAAAATGTCAAGTAGAAGACGTTGACTGACGTATTATTATGTTCACAAACACCGGGAATACCGTCGTTCATCCTAACAATAGAACCACGTGTGTATAAAGATAAACACGGCGCTTTCGTTCAGAATAGTTAGTACATAGATAGATGCATACATAATTGAGTATGTATATGTTTTAAAATTTGGTCACACCTATTAGAAGGGGTGTGTGAATAAACATTTTTAACTTCGAGTTTGAGTGAAGGCTAGTTTTGTTTAAAGTTCGAGTAATACGAGTATAAAGCAATATTTGTAAAATAAATATTTAAATTTGAATATCTGTAATAGATCCATGCAGAAACCATATATAAGAAAACATAATTTTTTTTAACTAAATTGTTTTGTGAAAATATTTATAGTCCCACAAATTTTAATTTTTAAATAAATTTGATATGATTGTATTTTTTTTAGTTAGACAAAAGAAAATATTGAGATAATCTATTTGCTATAAAATTATATCTTAAAATTTAATAGAATTAAAGAAACCACGAATTTTCTAGAAAAAGATTTAAAATTTCGAGTATTCCAATATCGAACTTTGCAAAAATCTTCGAATCAAGTTTATCAGCTACTGTTATTATTATTATATTTTTTTTGCACTCGTCTTCGGGTTATACGCTTAAGTACTAATTACGCTAATGGACTATGAATTGGGAATGTTGAATATATAGGAAGTGAACCCGCATTTGCGTGATGGGAGAGTGGAAAACCATTTAGGGAAAACCACCCCAGTTCACCCGAGCGAGATTTTAACCTCAATCCACCTGTCCTCAGCAGTCTAGCTCATCATGAAACTAGCACATTAGCTAACTATACCACCGAGGACGATAGCAGCTACTGAAACTCAACTTGGATTCGAATTTTTGAGTACTTGCACACACCCCACCCCTACTCATTAATGATGGAATTTTAATTTGTGCGTTACGTGTTACTACCCTTCTGAGATATCCTCGTATGTATACTGATGGAATAAAGTTTAGAAAGGTTGAAATTCAGTAGAAATGTACCTATATTAGCATGGAGAGAAGGTGGGAACTATCTTTTAAAATACCACTCTGAGTATTAATGGCCGGGATTTGAGCTACCTCCCTATCACAAGTAAACCAGACCAGATGAGGCGACTTCCTTAGCCTGCGTGCTCACTCACTTCGAATTTTATAATGTTATTTCAGAAAAAATTCTGTAAATTTAATAAATAATAATTAAAACTATTAAAGTCAGGTTTAATTCAATGTGATCAATATCATAGAAACCTGCTTCAGCGGCCGAATGGTGTTAGGCGTCACTGTCGTGTTGGACTGGCCTGATGATGATGGGTTCGAATCTTAGTCAGATATTCTGAGAGTGATTTTTCCTAAATGGTTTTACACTCGCGTTTCACGCAAATGTGGGTAGATTATCTTTAAACAGTTTCCTTTATTATCCTTACACAATTTAAGTAATTAACATATATGCTCATAACCTACAAGGTAGTAAGATGCGGCAATAAAAAATATTATTATAAAAGAGTAACAAATATCCCAATTGATCAATTTTTCAAGTATAGATAGTAATGTAAGCTGTTACACTAAAATCGTTTATTCAAAACTCAAATTTAACTCTAGTAAAGCATCTCGATTATTATTCAACTAGAACTTTAAAACTGGAGTGATCGATAATAAATACATATCGTTCACATTGCATTCAAAAGCTATTCCCTGTTTTTGGGACACTAAAACCTCTCAGCCTGAAAAGGTTCTAGTTATTTAATTACTAGCAGAAGTATCCGGCGTTGCCCGAGGTAGCTAAGCAATGAATTGCGTGGTTACCCTGGGTAAGGGTTTTCTTTGCTTCAAACAGACCGAATAAAAATCTCATTTTATTTTTTCAGACCCAGTCTTAATAGATTAAAAAAATCTAATCAAAAATGTAAGATTCCAGCTGCGAGGTCAAATGTTTATGCACAAGGTCCACTAATTTTAAAATTTTACCCCTCTGCTTACGATAAATATTTCGCAATGTTCATTACAGGCAGAAAAACAAACTTTTAGTTTTATTAATATAGGCTAAATTGATTTTAATAATAATAATAATAATAACTACAAGTTTATAAGCCTTTTTTTTACGATATTATTATAGCCCCACATATTTAAACTATTTCAGCACACATTCCAAATACTAGTTAACAAATACTTATTAATTTTACTAGCGCAGTTAAATAGTATTTTCTAGTAACATCATTGTATTTATGATATATATTATACTTAATTAAATTGGCACGAATATTTCTGAAAATAAGTGAACATAACTTTTAATTAGTTTACTAAATAGGATTGATAAACAACAGCAATATTATAAAACATACAAAATGGCTGTGAGTACTGATGGTACAAAGTGTAGGACTACATTTCTAAATATTATTTTGAAAATATGTTCTTAACACCGTTTAAAGAAAATATCAGATTTAACAAGAAATTACTAGAAAATTTAAAGTATTTTTAGTAATTTAGATTTTATTTTTGAGGATTAAAATCATTGGTATAGGATATAGCTTCTAAACGCACGGACTTTTAATTTTTGAAAAATTTATAAGATATTTTCAAAAAAAAATACTGGCCTTTTAGGTACACATGTGAGAGAAAAAAAGTTAAACGTTACAATATTATAAATGAAATAATTTGTATCTATCCAACAAACTAACAATACGGCGTAAGGAACTTGAAAGTTCTTGGCCACCAGAACGTAAGCTCGCTATTCAACCCTAACCTGTCAATCAACCACCTTCAGGTCTAGACTCCATTAACGTACCAGATTTTCTTATAGCTTCAAGTTTCCCGAATAAAATTTTGTATGTATGCCTGTCATCGCCCATACACAACACATGACCTTCACACCTCAGAAACCTCGCCCCTACCTGCTGGTGACAGCGTAGCGTGCTGAAACGCTTCATTGCACTATGTATCTGTAGCAGTATTAATTCATTCATTCGCACGTTCTTGTGAAATATAAGGAATGCTATTTTTACTTTCTGTTGACAACTTGGAAAGACAATATTATAAACGTCGAAAAAAGTGAACTCGAAATTTTGATTAATGTTGACGTTTCATGAACCCCTGAAATATAAAATGTGGTTTTGGCAATGCCGTCTATCTGTCTGTCTGTAACTTGGGCTAAAGCTGAAACTATTTTACAGATTGGGCTATTAATTGGTATCTAGGGTATTCTTAAGGTCCCCCCAAGGGATTTTTGGAATTATATGTCTAACTCTAAATTTAAGGGTAGTTTACTGAAGGGCAAAAAAGATAAAATTCTATATTCAAGAAATTTTCTCTAACGACTTTGACTAAATTGTATATATAGACCCTATTTATTACTATAAACAAGATCGAAACTCTAATTTTTTCATGAAAATTATTTTAAGAATAAATACAATAAATAAATAAATAGAATAAATTTTCCAATTTTCATAATTTGTCTGCAAATATTAGAGATACGAAATATCTTATCATTGTAAAGTTGTAGTATTATTATAGATTTATTTGAAATATATTTTTATAAAACCAATATTTTCTGAGCTATAAGCAAATATAAAAACTTTTTAATTCATGTCTTTGAAAATAAATGTGATACTAATGCTCTTTTGTGGACAAAGATGTTTTTCTTTTCTCAGTTTTTCTGTAATAGTGTTCCTAGTTCCTAGTGCCATAGCATAAGTAAGTTACAGTGTATATTATTTCACTTATGGTCTTTGGTGTAAAGTTTCTACAATAATATATATATAGCTATTATTTCACTTCATAAATCTTATGAGTTTTTAGTAAATGTCCATTTTAATATAAAAACGAGAGAAAGATTCTGCGGTGCACCGTACCATTTATTAGTCATTAGGTTCATGTAATTTACATTATTTCATTTCGCAAATATCCCGGGTTATAAGTAATGGTCTCCATTTTACGTTAAGGTGTAATAATGTCTCTTCACAACACCATATATTGTATTTAACATCATTACAGTTCACGAGTTGAAGGTCAAAACTGCTATTTTACGCTTTTCATTTACTAATTTTAAGGTAAAGGAATTAATAAATTGGGTTGAAATTTAGTGTAACTATACATGGCTATGGGGGGGAGGGGGTGTACATATTGATATATTTATTATATTGTAAATGAAAAAATTTGTATATGTTGTGGCAGTCTAACAATGATAAAATTACATATTTTTCCATAATATAAATTATAAATATTGTTCTTGTTATGCTTCCATAGTTTGATTTTTATCTAATTTTATAGTACACAGTGTCAATATTTAGAATTAATTTGTTGTACTTTTGAAACTAACTCTACTCGTTCATTTGATTAATGTGACCAAATTGATCATTGCAAATATTTATTTGATATGTTTATTTCATAAAATTTCTTGTTTTGACTGTATCGATTGTAAAGACAAAACCGACTATAAAAACATAATATCACAGGTCAAGGTAGAGGGTCAAATAATCACAACTAATGATACACCCAGTTAGTAATAACAGTAATAATAATAGTAATAATAATAATAATAATAACAATAATAATAATAAAACGTCTTTATTTGTGTGAAGTTAAGGCCAGCGCCTTTTCTTACACTTAACCCTTTGGTTAAAAAGAATCTACATTTAATACATACGTGCTAAAAACTAATTTATATACCTGTACAAAAAATATTATCAAGAATAAGAAAAATATTGACCACATACATTATTGTAAATTTAGAACATATCTAAAATAAATAGTACGGAACTCTGCAAGGACTTTCTCGCTCTATTGTTTAAAAATGGTGATATTTACTCAAAACTCGTAATATATGTGAAACGAGATAAAAATATACACTAGCAAACCCAAGAATATATTACACTATACCTATGGAAAACATTTTTTGAGTCCCGGTTTTAAATTTTATTATTTTATTTTTAAAGAATTAATGTTCTCATTTGTATGTTTGGACCGATAAAAAAAATCAATAATAGGTCCACAAGGGTCAACACTTCGTATTAAAATTTCGACTTCCGGTTAAAATTTTCGACATTTTATAGGTGTTGCACATCTTCATGTCATCGCATTGCTATTAAACTCCTCATTTATAAATTTTGACAAATAAAAAATGTAAATATTGACTATTGAGTCCAAAATGGAGATAGATTGTTGTACAAACATTTCTCCTAAGTTGTTTAAGGAAAAATAACAAACTTTTTGTGAGGCTTATTTATATTGAATTACTCTATGGCGATGGAGAATTATTGCGATAAAACTTAAGTAGTATCTCTATGCAACTAAAGCTCACAAAATTGTATTAATATAGTTGCCAATATCTCAGAAACTGTTGGTTCTATAAAGATATATTTCATATAAAAGTTTTTTATTTTTAATAGTACTACAATTTTGGAATAATAAGTTATTTAGTACCTCAAATAGTTGCGGATATACGGAAATTTCAGCTTCTGTAAAGAACCCTAAAATTCTTTTTCATTGGAAAATGAAAATAGCCACTTTATTTATAATCTTAATCAACTGCTAGATACGAATTTTAATAAAATCGTTAGATCCGATTTTGAGAAACTCGATTCTTTCTCTTTTCACCCTTAACTAAACTACTTTTGATTTTAAGTTTAAACAAACACACAGACAGATGACATTGAAAAGAAACTCTTTTTAGGGTTCGGGGGGTCATGAGACGTCGACATCCATCAATATTTCAGGTTAGATTTTTTTTAAGGTCGCAATACTTTACCTTTTGTGTTCGAAAAGTTAAAAAATATAAATATTTGCTCATAGCTTGAGATTTATTGATTTTATAAAACTATGCTTCGATTAAAATATTTGCATTATAAATATATCTACATATTTTAATTATGAGTAATTTCATATCTCAAATAGTTTCGGAGAAATGATAAAAATTATAATTTACGCATCAGACCGGGGCCCTTAAAGTCATTTTGCCAAAATATTGAAAGTAACCATTTTGTTTGGAATATTTATAAATGCTTAGAAATAAAATTTAATCAAAATCGTTAGAGCCAGTTTTGAGAAAATCTACTTTTTATATTTTTGCCCTTCAGTAAACTACCTTTAATTTTAGGGTTGGATATCCAATTCTAAAATAAAAAAAACCCGTGGCAACCCTATGAAAACCCTGGATACCAAGTTTTAGCCCAATCGGTAAAATAGTTTAGGCTCCAGTTGGAGTTACAGACAGACAGACGGAAATTCAAAAACCACTTTTTCGGATTCGATAAATCAAAATCTTGAGTTCGATTTTTTTGATGACCACAATACTTTTTCTATCTGTAAGATAGCTAGAAAGTAAAAATGAGTAAAGTAGAACTAAAGGAGAGATAGAAAAAAAATCACTCATTAAAACAGATGCTTGGTTCTTTACTTGATTGATGTTGTTGGAATCGGCCATCACATTGCTACTTGCTATATTTTACAAGATAGCCCTTTAACCCCACTTATGTTAAATTCCCTGACGAAATGTTCAAGACTCAAAAAATCTTAGTAATTCTAACTATCGAATGACCTTTATGGTTCCCCCTTTCCCTCCACAGAAGTGCAGGACAATTTCCTCTAAATTCCTCTTTAATCACCTCTACTCTATATGTGTAAAGCCAGCATCGATAGGCACGCCGACTAAGGAGTCATCTCCGTCTTGATTGGTGAAAGGTAGGTTGGGGCTCGAATCCCAACAAGATGTACTGAGGCTGTTTTTCCTTAAAGAGTTTTAATACCATGTCTCTTCCTAAATTCAGGTATAATTACTATAAACTCTACCTCCCTCATCACTGTACTATTAACGTAAGTATACAGATAGCTTGGTCAGGTAGCAAGACGCGATACAGGTGGAAAATATATGCACCTGACGAGGAATGAGTTCCGGTCACAAGACCATAAAATGCCATAGAAGGGTCAGATTGGAGGCCACGTTGTCATGTTGTGGCCATTGTTGTTATTTTCAAACCATAAATATCCACGCAAATTCTTTTGTCTTTCTTAATCGGCTGAGTTCATCTAAGATCAAGGTGGAACCGAGCTCATCTAAGTTTTGATGTAAAAAATGTGATATTCCTCCTTAAAAAAAGAATTATTACTGTAATTACATAATTAGTTTTTAATCTTAAGAATTACTTAACCATTATAGATAGATTAGGGTATTAACTTGCTCATGAGCCATTTAATGGGAAGATCCGAAGAATTCTTGCCATTACCAATATTATGTTATTGTTGTTATATTATTAATTAGCTGATTTTAAATCTTATTAGTGTTAGCCCTCAATCGAGCTATACTGGCCAAGCAGCCGCTATCTGTTGGCGAAGATAATGCCATATTCTGTGGATAGAAGGTGTCATGTGGTCAGCACAACGAATCCTTCTGCCGCTAAGCTAAGCTTTCTAGACCGGAGACGCTACCGTTTTAACAGATAGAACCCGGGACATCTGGAACTCTAACAACTATATTACAAAGGTGATCCAAGCTGATGCTATAGTGACGTAAAACTCGAGGAACTAAGGATTAAAAGGGGTCGTCATAGTACTATATTATTTGAAAATTGAATCTGAGATATTCTTATTAGCACCGCATCTTACTACCCATTCGTGTTATACGCACTTACGCTAATGTTTAATGGTAGGGTGATTGTGAGATGAAATGGAGGACCTACAGTTTAACGTGGAATCCGAACCACGGTGGTAGGCCTGGCATTCCTAACATTGACAAGTTGTGATTAATACACGTCTTGTCAGAGGTGAAGGAAGGGTTTGGCAATCAGATAAATTTGTGTCGGGACCGAGGATTGAACCCCGGACCCCCAGCACAGAAGTCTGACACCTTACCCCTAGACTGCCAGGTCACCTGCATCTGAGATATTATTATATGGCCAGATGTTAGGTGGGTTTCGTTTGGAGCAAGCGACAAATTACGCTGGAATAGCAAACACAATGTATTAATTAAACACTAATTGGCCAAACAGGTCAGTAGAGGTCACCCGGTAAAAGCATCGCCTGGGCCCATTTGAAGAACAAAAAAAAAACTCATACACAGTGGCTACACTTGACGGAGTGATAGATGCACTTGTATTTATTTTCTTACGTAAACGTATTTCCAAATCTTGCGATATTTTACGCCTGTTTTAATGTCAAGTTTCACGTTCCTGTCTCGCCCAATGTTGAGATATTTTTAGCAAAAATTATTGGTCTTCCTTTCTAAAGCAATAGCTTATAGAGAGATATTTTTATCTGTCCTAATATATTGATATCGTTCACAACTCACCAAAACATCCGGTAGAATGGATAGCGCTTATGTGACCCTTTTATATTGATACCGTGCACAACTCACCAAACATCCGGTAGAATGGACAGCTCTTATCTGTCCTAACATCGACCAATATTCTCGCTTGTTTCGAGCAATGGTGCGCACTGAGACGCAATGGCCCCGGCGTGCAATTAGTTTGATCAAGATGCACGAACATCGATACAGGCGCTGTCACAAACGATCGATTATCTCTAATACTATCAACGTAGTATTAACAAGCTCTTTAGTTTTGATACATGGATTTCTTTAAAGAATTCCTTTTAAATCTTTACTGATTAAAGGAACAGATAGACGTTTGGTATATTTTTAAAATATGTTTTTGCATATTATGGAATACAAAGGTGTTTTATAGTTTGCTAGGAGACTTTTTAGATAATAATGAATCAATTTACATTTTAAATTCTTAATTTATAGATTTTATCTTACAGCAAAATATAAAGTTAATCAAAGTAAAATGAAGTCAATAAATCAACCATGTTTTAAAATTTATATTAAATGCGTTTTGAGTGCCGAGCAAATTTCGATGTCTATCATATAATTCTTGAGATTGATAGATAATATTAGACTCAAAACACAGGAGGGGGTAACGAGGTGTTCTTTCTAACAGTATTATTTCCTAAATTCTCTTTATGTAAATATTGTTAAATGATATTTCCTTCAAATTAATATTATCAGTTACTTTTGTCTTTTACTTTCTCTCTATCTTACAGGTAGAGAAAGTATGGTGATCGTCAAAAAAATCGAACTCGAGATTTTGATGAATACATTATTCCGTTCAGAAATCTTACGAGTTTATAGAAAGAGAGAGAAAGTCTGTGCGGTGTGCAGTACCATTTATTTTAATATTTGTACATTTTCAATAATTTAAATAATATTTGTAAGTAATAGACTTACATCACAATTTAGTCATAGAAAAACACATCGCCTAGTCCTAATATCTTTAATTTCTTACTGTGAAAGAGAAATAATTAAATATCACCATTTAATTTTTCAGCCATTTCGGGAAACAAACACAGAGAAATATATAGTGGGGTGCCATATTTTTATTCATGAGGACAATTTACAGAGGTTTTATTAGAGTAATTATCCTCTTTATTTTCTTTATTTTTAATCTAAATTGACGTAAATATTTAAGATATTAACTTTTAATTGTTTTGATAATTTAGGGTGGGCTGGAAAATACGTGAGCAAAATCTGTAGATTTATGTCAATTATTTTTCTGGAGTAAATATCATATTTCCTCGCTAGGTACATTTAGTTTAATTTTACAGAACTACACATCGTAGTCTCAACAGTTTTTTTGAATATTTGTGAGAGTATTGTGGAATTTGATCAGAAACCATTTTGAACTAAAATAAATAGTTTAAGTCAAATGTAACAAAGATCATGATAGATATTCAAATCTATTGAGATTACTTATCATAAGTTTAAAATGTATTTATGATTATATTTTATATAACTTATTTTAACGTGGAATTTCTGAACCGAATCATTAAATGATCTTAAAAACTAATTTATTCTAGAACAATCACTACACCCATTCTTTTGGCTGTTTTCTAACTGGGTTGTGCGCATACAATCTTTAAAAAAAATGGATGAGGAGGGTTGAATTTATAGGAAGTGTACCTGCATTTGCTGGAGGTATAGTGAAATGCTATTAAGGGAAAGCATCCTCAGAACATCCGACTGGGTTTCAAACCCTGATATCTCCGTCACTGGCAGTCTTGTCCAACACGATAGTAATGACATAGACCATGCGTTCACTGAAGCAGGTATCTTGGCTGTTAAAGAATCAATGTGAAAAGGGAAGCCCCTAATTTCACCCATTATAAATGTTTGTCCATTTGTTGAGTCAAACCAGAGATCCCCAGCTCAACAGGAAGAATAGTAACCTAGAGATGTTAGGAGATAAACCTGGTAATAGAAGAAAGTGACTTAGGACCATTAAATGACGTGCCTTGACGCTCCGGCTGTCTGGTCACAAGTATGGCCGTAGTTTCGTCCGACTTGATTGCCCAAGGTAAGAGAACGAGTTTCGTTGTTTGATTTTTACCTATCGTTCCTGATGCAATTAGTCGACGATTTATAATGACTAAATTTGATTGATTTAAGAGAGAGTAATTTGTGGCAAAGGTTCATGCAAAGCTTCAGACGTTTATTAAGGTAATAATAAAAGTTTCACTGTGATCATAATGGAAGAGGAGTGATAATTGGAGGTAACCTGGTTCGATACCCAAGGGGGCTGGAAAAAAATTAATATTTGTTTATTTCAAGCTTGTTTCAAGAAGCTTTAACTATAGCTGGATTACCTGCGGTGGTGGCGTAGTTGGCTAACACGCTAGTCGTGTTGAGCTCGACCACCGAGGACGGGGAGATCGAGGTTCAAATCTCGGTCGGGTGAACTGGAGAGGTTTTTTCCTAAATGGTTTTCCACTCTCCCTCCACGCAAATGCGGGTTCACTTCCTCTAACTTCAACCCTCACATTTCCTAATCCATTAGCGTAATTAGTACTTAACCGTATAACCCGAACGGGTAGTAAGACGTGGTGCAAAATATTATTAATTATTATTATACCCGGATTGCCGGAAAGTAACCTTTTAGCGATTACAAAAGCTCAATTTATAGTAATCGACATTATCTGTCAAAAAAGACAGTTGCAGATCACATGCTAGGTTTATGAGCATATAGTCAATTATGTGAATGTAGATCTAGTGGATAATAAGAATGTCAGGGATGTCTTTTTTAACAACCTTTTACTAAACGTTCAGGCAATCTGAATTTTAAGTTAAGTTAATCGGATAGTAATAATGAAAGACAATATTTAGAGGAAATATACCCACATTTGCATGAAAGTAAAGTGAGAAACCAGTTATGAAAAAAAACACCTCCAGTACACAAGACAAGATTTTGAGGGCAACCTCCCTATCCCTGACAAACCAGACTTTGGGGTCAACCTCCCTATCCCTGACAAACCAGACTTTGAGGGTCAACCTCCCTATCCCTGACAAACCAGACTTTGAGGGTCAACCTCCCTATCCCTGACAAACCAGACTTGACCAGCTTGACGTTTAGTTCGTGTGCCCACCGATGCAGGTGATATGTTTTACTAAATAGTGAGATTACGATATAATATTGTAACTTTTTGTGAAATTGTTATTTCTTTAATTCAAATTACTTCTAAGTATTTTAACAAAAAATTGGTCGAAATCCTTTGATTAATTCAAAAGTTTAAGAAACACATAAAAACAAATACATATGCACGAACACGATCAACGACAATAATAGCTAATTATGTCCTTGAAAATGAAAAAAACTAAAAAATGTATTGTTGGAAATATATATTGTTGACTACTGAATTTGTTTGGTAATTAATTATACATACCACGTGCATATGACTACTGCATAATGTAAATTACAAGGTCCTAAAAAAATTAAACTTGAATAGAAAATAGTTTAAAAAAATACTTTGCTTTTATTCAACCGAAAAAAAACACAATAATTTTATTAGAAGCAAAAACGCCTCCATCCCACGGCTGGTATTGAACCCCGACCTTCTGAGGTAGACTATTCGTATAGTAAATCCTGTGGGTATGAAGTCGTTGGTAATAAAACCCCATGACAAAGTGTCAGCCATACAAACAGCAACACGGCTACATTTTGTTTTTGAGCTGCATATATGGCACATGGTTATTTACTTGCCATAAACATGGTAGTGCTTAGTTTATTCATTCAATGGCTTTACACTTTATTAGCTACCAACCGTAAGTCAAATAAATGACAAATACTACAGTAAGACCCCAAGACAAATATCTTACCTGCCGGTTAAAAAGAATACATCTAATTTAAAATTTAGCTTATATTTATTTTCCTTTATTTGCTGTATTTAGCGTGCACTTTTTGAATCGACTGATTATATTAGCACACGACTTATAAACTAACTTCGATCTAGAACAGACACAAAATCCAGCTCCCAGCCATTAATTCATTACTGTAAAGATGGAAATACACATTTCACCAATGATACATTTTTCGGCCAAGCCGGGAATCGAACCTTGAACCCTTATCTTAGTGGACATGCTACCGACTGAACTAAGGTGTTGGACTATAATTTTATAGTGATCAATTTTTGAACCCAATAGGATCCTAGACAGGCAACTATTAAATCAGACAAATAGGTGGTATGGTAGGATTTTGGTGGAAAAAACTATTTTGAAAACACATAAACATATTATTTGCCTCAGTGGTCTTGGGTAAGGTACTTGTCTCAGGACCCAATGCTCGTGCGTTCAAACCCAGCTGGGGACAACGGATTCTTCTAGATTGATAAAAATCCGTGGCACAACTTCCTTCGGAGGGGAAGTAAAGCCGTTGGTCCCATGTAAATTGTGGCATGTAAAATAACCCTAGAAAGTTAGTGAAAATAACGTTCCCGGATAATTTGGTAGGACCTTTCGTTCTCGCTCATAGACATTCGCGTGTACTGATATAATTATTCGGTTCAGGAAGTTCACGTTAAACAAATCAAATATCTTGCGGTTAGCAACAATTATATGTTTATATATTATTAGTGGTATTGGTAATGCCTACCACAAGGGAGAGTTGTAAATCACATTTTTTTAATTTTTTTTTAGCACCGCGTCTTACTACCCGTTCGGGTTATACGCTTAAGTACTAATTACGCTAATGGATTAGGAGTTGGGAAGGTTGAATTTAGAGGAAGTGAACCCGCATTTGCGTGGAGGGAGAGTGGAAAACCATT
>CABFWB010002185.1:80093-119606 GCA_902151455.1 Timema bartmani
GGGTATAATGAGGTGGACTGGATAGAACTATCTCAAGATAGATATAGGGTATAATGAGGTGGACTGGATAGAACTATTTCAAGATAGGGAAAGTGTATAATGAGGTGGACTAGATATAACTATCTCAAGATAGGGATGGGGTATAATGAGGTGGACTGGATAGAACTATCTCAAGATAGTAATGGCGTATAATAAGGTGGATTGGTTGTAACTATCTTAGGATGGGCATAGTTGACTTACTTTTGTAAGTGCAGAAACTAATTTTCGACTTCCTGGTGCCATTGAAGGGGTGCGTAAATTTATACTGAAGAAATATCTTACCTATTTTTGCCAATACATGTTTTATGTTAAAGATACTTTAAGGATCCTGCCTTGACTCACATTCCTCCCACCCCATCTTAACCCAATATTTCAAGCAAATACAATTTTTACCGTAAACATTGATTTGAGTATGAAACAAAATAAATATCTAGACAGAACTGATATTAATAAATGTAACGATCCAGAAATCAAGCCATACCTTTTGTGGTTCGGACAGTATTTTTCTCCCCTGTTACAAAACGTATCGTGTCAGTTGTTTCGGAGCGTTATCGCAACTCGTGGATCGGAATGTACTAATTGCACGACTTACCATTTGGTCCGGAGGTATTTGTTGAGGTGTGCAAAACGGTGAGACCGAGCACGGTTCACACGATCTCACGCAAGTGATCGCGTAAGCTTGAGATGTACTCCCTCGTACTGGTGGCCACGTGGTATTCGGAAATAGTCTCGCCTTAGATTCTATCATTGATGGCGTGAATGTTGGGCTTAGAATAACTTTCGGGTGCATCCATGGTCACCTTAAACATGTGGGGTGACCTGGTGGTCTAGGGGTAGTGTGACAGATTTTTGTGCTGGGGGTCCGGGGCTCAATCTTCGGTCTCGGCACAGATTTATCGGATTGCCAAATCCTTCCTTCACCTCTGGCAAGACGTGTATTAATCACAGCTTGTGAATGTGTGGCATGCCAGGTTTCACCGTGGTTCGGATCCCACGTTAAACTGTAGGTCCTCCATTTCATCTCACAATCACCGTACCATTACACATTAGCGTAAGTGCGTATAACCCAAACGGGTAGTAAGAAGCGGTGCTAGTAGTAATAATAATAATGATGATGATAATAATAATAATAATAATAATAATAATAATAATAATAATAATGTAACATGTGTATCCTTGTATTTATACAATTCTCTCTCCACGATAGTTTGTATATAATTTATTTATCTAATTCTCACATAAAGAGCTTTTTGAAAAAAAATATATATATATATATTTCGGCGGCCAACATTGAAAACCTTTGACTATTTTATAGGTATTAAGAATATCCATCAAAAGTGACAGCTGCAGATAATATTACATGACTATTAATACATAAAAGTATATCTATCAACTTTCAGCTGATAGATAAGATCGTTCCTCTGAAAATTGGACTGTTGTTTAAGCTACACCTGTCTGTTCTAACCCCTCATAATAATATTAATTGAGCAGATATCAACAAAAATGAATCTCCCATGTAAGGCATGTAGAGAAGAAACTATATATGATTATTCGAATAGTTTGTAAAATGACACCTGGACACGGGTATCAAAACCAAGAATTCCAATGCGCTAACTACCGTGATATCCAGGAGTCGTCCCGTGACCAGGGTCATTCCTTACTTTTGGTATAAGACAGAGTCTGTGATGGACATTGGTAGCATGAAGCCTCAACTGAGTCGCCGGTGGCTGTGATACCAATGATCGCTATTTGTAGCCGATGATCTTTACACGTCCATCACAGACTCTGTCTTAAACTATGAGTGAAGAATGATCCTAAGCACGTATCGATTCCTGGATAGCTCAGTGGTAGAAAATTCACACGCTAAAACAAAGGTTCCGATTTCGATTCCCGTGTACAGGTGTAATTTTTCAATTTATTTGAATATAATTAAGATACGGCTCATGTCCGTAATTACTATCATTCCTCCCCCTAACTGCACCTTTCACAAGTACTTAATTGTATAGCGTTGCTTTCTTCAATCTATGAATGATCTGTCAAATGGGAGACCATGTGAGTGAGAACATACCACAACCACCTTCGGTGGCCGCATGGTCTATGGCATCACTCTCGTGTTTACCAGACTGCAAATTACAGGGATATGAGGGTTTGAATATCGGTCGGGAGTATTAAGGGGAGTTTTCTAAAATGGTTTTCTACTCTTTCTCTCCCTGCAAATGCGATTATACTTCCTTTAAATTCAACCTTTCTCATCACTAACTTATTAGCGTAATTAGTACATATACGTATAACCTGAACAGGCATTATGACGTGGTGCTAAATAAAAACATACCAGAGCTGATATAGTTTTAAGAAGCTCTGCTCAGCCAGGTAACACTTCACTCCTTACCACTGACTGGAGTGTACTGATACTGTACTAAGATAATATAATAATAACGAACCTTTGTGAAAGTCGCTTAATGCGGTTAGTTAAATAATGTATTGTGTCTGGTCAGGCCATGTGATGAATGAGACAAGGTCACTACCTATGGTAATAATACTAACGAAAGGATAACTTCTGTGACCTTATACATTTTTTTGTTGGACGGGGTTAAGAAGGGGAATAGCGGCACAAGAATATTTATATAGTAAATAATTTGGTAGTGTGGCCGAGAATAAGGAGAAAGTTTGCCCTTGGTTGTCATGGCAACTTAGTGTCAATAAACCTAGCGTTTTCAATGCCATCTCCTTGAAATGAAGACTTGGTATGTTGGTGCCACAAAAAAAAACGTAGTCAAGTCAGAGCTAGGCTATACTAAAATATGGTTTTACCAACAATAAGTAACATTTCCTGAAATTTCAGAGCATAATCTAAAGAATGATTAATATAGCTGTAGTTTATTCTCACCCAAAGCGTCCTACTACTCGTCCAAGATATTATAATTTTAAAATTACGTTGAAAAGGGAAGAATTAGTCAGTTAAAACTTTAGAAAAACTATAGTTGAATTTACATGGTGGTAAATGGTTAAACCAACAGGGTAAATCATCCTCAGTACAGCCAGACCTTCAGGTTAACAGAGAAACACCTTCAGGTTACCAGAGAAACACCTTCAGGTTACCAGAGAAACACCTTCAGGTTACCAGAGAAACAAACTAAATTAGCTATCCCCAATGTCGTTAAGTGAAGAATGCAGAAAACCGCACTCCGATGGAATTTATGGTTCAAACATAATCTTGTATATAACTTACGAATTAATCAGTCGTTAGAGGGCAGTTAATTCACATTAACACAAATGTTACAATAACTTATATAAATATATAAGCCCATATGAATAATATGAATAAAGTAGGGCACCAAAAAGAATCGAGCACGAGACATTCACATTTTTTATAGTTTTCTGTTTAACGATTTGGTACCATCAAACATTAAGTGCGAAGAATTACTTAAAATTTCTACTATCCAGAATGAGGAGTATAAGTTTTAAGGAACTAAATAAGCATTTCTCTAGAGAATGGATGGAAAACGACATTGGGAAATAATTAATTTCTAAGGCAGTATTTCCCAAACTGTTCAGAGTCGTTCACTCCTTTCGGGGACATGGTCTAGCCTTTCTAGCTCTTAATAAGTAAAAAGATTGTCCAGCCTCTTGGTCTAATGGTCAGCATTCCTGGTTACTAATAAAGAGACCCTGGGTTCGATTCCTTAGGTACCATAGGTATTTTCATCAGAGCGAATTACCCGCACCTACACGGTACCCCCTGCCCGAGAAGACGGTTACATATATATATCCCACAGTCAGTAGAAGAGCAGGAATATGTAGCCGATAAATCCTGGTGGTACACTTTATATTTATATATATTTATTTATTTGCCATAGTGTAAAAAATAAAATTAATAGCCTAAACAAAGCTGAAAGTTAATAAAGGCTTAACCTATTATAAGAGTCCATGACAACATGCCATATTTTTTTAGTTTGTTCATTAGATCTAGTCTGTACAGTTCTCAAAACATATTTTATAATAAAGAAACCCAGTGGTACGTCGCGCACCCCCGGGGGTACGATTATCATAGTTTGGGAAATATAGTCGTGGAACAGATTTCTTCAAATCTGGGGCTCACGAGGAGTCCTATGGAGGTCCACGGGTAATCATTTGAAGAAGATCAACTTATTGAAATTTCTTGTTGCTAAACATTGAAGATGCTTTATCCTTCAATACTGTTGTTGGAATTTAGGTTTCCTGCTCCCTCAGTGTATCCTGAGGTTTCCAAAAGAGCAACAAAGTACTTGATGCCATTTTCTGCCACTTAATTGTGCGAGGGAACGTTCTCAGCTCTTGTGCATATTAAAAATAATTATTGAAACACACTTAGTGACTTATTGCAGGGGCCAGACCTGCGATTAAAATTATCCTTCGTTGATCCTGAGATTTTAAAACTGACGGCCGAAAAATAGAACCATTATTGAGTGTTGAATTCATAATAAATATCATTAGACAAACTCCTTGAAATAACCCATTTTTAATAATAATGAAATATAATATATAATATGTTATTTAATGTATTAATATAAAATGGATTAAATATACTATCCCACTAGAAATGTGTGTGTAGGTTTTAATTTCACCTCGTATGGCGGAGGAGAGTAGGGGGAGGGGAGAAGGGCATGGCAAATTATCAGGGGAATCGCAGTCTGGAAAAGACTGGGAACCACTACTTTATAATATGGGGCAGACGTGCCAACTAAACCAAACATGTCAATGACTCTTCGCATACCATAAGTTAATATACACCAAAGACGATAACATATACCACGCTTCCTTGGCATTACAACGTTACCTCAAAGATTTGGAAACAGCTGTCAAAATGGATAGTTAAAGTTAACACTAGAATTCAACAGTCATGGCTGTGGCTAAAAGAACACTCTTTCCGCCAGCAAACTTAGCACTCAACCAAGAAGAAATATCTTTCCAAAACGTTACTAAATACCTTAGAATAACCATAAACAGAGGACTAGCAAGGACAATAAAAGCAATCAACAAAATGCAGTGATGGTGTTTATACAACTATACCCTCTTCTTAAGGGACAACCACTCTACCAGAAAACCAAAAACATCATTTACAAAGTGTTAATAAAATACAATCCATTATTATCTACGTTTGTGTAGGATGGAGCTATACACATGATGACCATGTGCCTTTGGAGCAAAGAAGGTCAAGGACTTCCAAAATTTAGGGCATTCAAGAAAGATTTAGGACGTTCCCAAAATAAAAAATAAAAATTTACAGTACCTTTACAAATTCAGTTCGTGTGTTTTATAGATAGCCATACTACTCATTTTATTTTACGTTCAATCATATTTTTCAGATTAGCTTATCATTTTTTTAATGCTTTGTTGGGCTACAATATATACTTAAACAACTCCTTGACAAGTCAAATGGTTACAATTATACTTGACCAAAAAAAACCTTTACTAAATCTACATTCAAATGATTTTTCTCATTTTACCATTTTGCAGAAATTAATAATTAAAAACCTCTCATATTGACATTCTATTTTGGCAATGAAAAGGAAATTTATCTGCCATTTCAGTAATTCTGATGAATCACATTCTTAATGTTTGCTAATGTCAAAATATTTTACCCACTTATCATCCATCTCATGACACATTTTCAAGGTATGAATGTGAATATGACACGGCAAAATGACCAAATGGATTTATTTGGTCAACTATAGGACATTTTGTATTTTTTGAAAATTCCTCCCAGACTACGGAAAGAGGGTAAATGTAGGACATGTCCGGTAAAAGGAGGACGTCTGGTCATCCTGGCTATTCAGCAAAGACATACAATAAACAACAAATAACACAAAACAAAATACTCAAGTTAAAAACGGGACTGCACATAAGAATATAACCGATCACCTCCACACCTTGACAAAGAGCAGGCCACTCGAGGAAATCTTCAAAGAAAGAAGAACAACATTCTATGACCGCACCATGACGCACTATAGTAAAATAATCGAACTACTAGGAAACTCTCAGAAATTAGGGAGTACAAACAACCAAGTTTAGAGAGAGAAAAAAATATTAACAACTCAATTTGAATTTTATAATTCATAAAGTGTAACATTTACCAATCAAAATGTACTATTCTTACAGCAAGTCATTGGTTTCAACTCTTGTATTTAAAATATCATGCAAAAAGAGTAAGGGTATGTAAAAGCCACCTGTAACTGGAAGAACAGATCAGCCAAAGCCTCTCTCACTTGTCATTTGAATCTAAGGTCAGGTGGCGAGGTAAAGCAAACCGGGCTGACCCTATATGCATTTCAATTGTCTCACATATCAATGGTCATAAACATAAGCTTGCAATAGCAATAAAGTATGAGGCAATATTAAACTTTTGAGGGACCGCTATAAACAAAAATCTAACTCGAGAAAATTATTGCCTTGTTTCATTGCATTAGGGTGATAATATTTAATTGACGATTTTGTTTGTTTTTACTATGGCCATAACATTTATTTTATTGTTCCAGTTATGTTTTATTTTTACTATAGTTATATTTGTATCTTTGGGTCAGTTCCTGTCTCTATCTTAGTTTACGAGTATTTTTTTACTAACAATTTTTTATGGGAATCTATATTTTTAATATTATTCCGGTTCAGTTTTCACAGCCCTGTTTACCACACCACAGGAAACCCGTGCATTTGTTTCCAAACTCTGAACTATACACACAACAACAGTAAGTATTAAACAAGTTTAAAAAGTAGAAATGTGAACAAAAAAATTCATAGCAACAGGAAGGCATAAAAGCTCAAAGTGAAGTATAGGTTCACTATTTTGTTTTAATACCATAAAATAAATTACCAAATTATATATTCTTTATTTTTTATTTTCTTCTCTTTATTTGATATTAGCCTTAGTCTTCTATGACGACATATTTCAGTGTAATTATTGATGGTCATCTTCATGATAAAGATTATATTCTATTAGATACATATTTTAAGATATGTTGTGAACATTTTGAGGTCTTATATGTAAAATATTTTTGTGGTATGTTCATAAAAATTCTCATAACTTTTCTTAAAATAATATATTTAACATAATAGTATCTCAATCATAAAAATGACCGGAAGATGGTGTAACATCAATAATAACACTAAAACATGTTATCATAGAAGACCAAGCTATCAAGTAAGGAGAAGGGTATAAAAATACAATAGATGAAATTATGTAATTTATTACTCCTTACCAAATCAAATATGAACATTATTCTGAATTACAATAAATTGCTATATTTTAAGTTGTTGCTAATCTTAGCAAGGCTAGTGTGTTACCAAGTGAGGTTAGTGGAAGGGGTTGAGGGTTACCTTGAAAGGGACTTTGGGAGTGGCGGGACATTTAGAACTCAATGTTGGCCTGAAGGGGTTCCCTACCGAGTTAATTAGAGATGAATGTATGTAAGGGTTCCAGCAGGGAGGAGACTACACCACGTTATGCATGAGTATGGCAAACCCCATGAGGCTACCTCAAGTTCAAGAACTTATCCAATAGAGCCAGACTCGATATGAACTGGATAGCTGGTAAATGAGAGTTCAGGGTTCGACCCGCAGACGAGAATCATCTGGAGATATTTACTTGTATTCCACATTTGATTTTACACTGTGGTTTTTATCATCCCCATTCCAGACTAGTGTGGTTGCAAATTACTACAAAGCCCACCTCGGTGGTCACATGGTCTAAGCAATAATCCGCCACTCGCGTGTTTGACTAGATTATCGATAATGGGCAGATCGAGGTTTGAGCCTCGCTCGGGTTTACTGATTTTTTTTTCTTTAATATGTTCCCAAGATCCCTTCACCCAAATGCGGGTACACTTCCTTTAAAACTCTACTTTCATCGTCTATATTCCACTAAATTAACTAATGTACGAGTATTTAACTCAAACGTAACTAGGAAAAAACTTCCTCCAAACAAACCTACTAATTCTTAACCTTGATTTAGCTGTCAATAGTCATTGGGTTGAAAGTAAAACTGATAAAAGTATAAAAAAGTAGAAAATAGCATTCAAACAAAATAAAGGACTAATTCTCATTTTAAAACAAATATATCGGTTATTCTCTTGATATTAACCTATCAGCGTTGTTGGTTAAATTGTATTGGCTATTTTTAAAAATCAATAGCATTTCACAGAAGAGGAAGAGATAAAATAATCCATGAATAACTAATTCAGGTCACCCAGTGGAGACTAGAACCTTGACCACTCTATAACCATCAAACCAGACAAGGCCAGGCTGACACCACTTCCCATGTTTCCACTGGTGCGGATGTCATAAGCTGTTGTTGACGCGGTCTCAATAACTAGGATTTGATTTTGTCCAGCATGTGACGTTCTTAAACTGCATACACAACATTACTTTAATTAAATAAGATTATAAACTTAATTCACTGATTATTTAATACCGTCTTATACGCCACCCGCTTACACTTTACTTACTAACCTACTCTATGGCACAAGAAACTCGTAAGTTTATTGCCGCATTTACAAAAGTACGTCAAATATTATATCTCTATCTTGAACTAGTTATATCCAGTATAATTCTCACTACGTCCTTTCTATATCTTGAGATAGTTATATCCAGTCTACCTAATTTCACCCTATCCCTATCTTGAGCCTGTTACATCCAGTCAACCTCATTACACCCTATCCCTATATTGAGCAGGTTATATCCAGTCCACCTTATTACACCTTGTCCATATCTTGAGCTGGTTATATCCAATCCAACTCATTACAACATTTTTCTGTCCTAATCTGGCTGTATCCAGTCCACCTCATTAAACCATTTCTCTTTCTTGAGCTGGTTATATCCAGCCCCCCTCTTTACACCCTATCTCTATCTTGAGCTAGTTCTATCTAATCCCCCTTCATTATAACCTATCTCTATCTTGAGCAAGTTGTATCCAGTCCACCTTATTACACCATGAGTGCAGTTTCTGTTCTGAAATTAGTTGGCAGTGTAAAAGTCATGTTCTGTTAAGGAAAGCAAATATTTAAGGGCAAAACTAAGCTCTGGAAGTTAATTTGATAGATCTGATGGTGTTGGGGAGGTACCGGGATTTGAATATCTAACAAAAAATAATTTAACTAAAATAATAATAGTTTTTCAAAAACACGTTTGTGCTTACAGAGATAAAATGGCTATTGAAACAAGATCAGAAATGTGACTCGACGATGATTTGAACTTCGCCAGTTGCGTCACTTAGCCTACTTATGCGCGACACAGCTCATATGATCCTGGATACTGTAAGAACAAAGAGTTGTATTCATCAAGGCGTCATTAGAAATTAACTGAAAGTGGAGATTTGTTAATAAAACTTGTAGTGCTCATTCTTTCCATTGGATAATCTAGGCTCGATAAGTTCATATAAAATCTTTTCAATAATATATGTTCTGGATTATTTTGACATTTTAAAACCGAAAAGAGTTCTTTAAGGCCTGAAATTTTGCTTACCCATAAATTAAATGGGCTTTCCCCATAAAAATACTAAGAAACTTTGACTCCAAATGGATAAAGTAACTAGAGTATATCAATACCTCGATACTTTAAAAAGTTTCTTAATTTTATTTTTCACAAATTCTTTGCTTATGTTGGATATTCACATTCAAAATTGTTTAATATGGTAGCCCTAATTTTCAATACACTTAGCCACAACTATTTACAAGATTTTATTCCGTCAGAAACAAAAGATTCTAGTCGTGCACGTAGCCAATAATGTGTCGCCTCTTTCAGCTCATCATCAGCCGCAAATCGACAACCTCGCAGTACATTCTTAAAGGGTGTAACAAATGAAAATCAGACATTGTCAGGTCTGGACTAGACTAAATGGTCGAGAGCTTCCCACTTAAGGTTTTGAAGGCGTGTGGCCAGCCGTATGAGGGAGCGCATTATCGTGTAACAAAACAACACCCTCTGACAGTCAGTCATCCTCTCCGTTCTGTCCATATAGCTAGCCGTAATTCACGTTGCAGTGTGTAAGAATACCATTCACGTTTTACAGTATTCCTATGCTCCAAATCTTATTCAAGAATAGGGCCTTATAAATCTCAGAACAATGTGAGCATAAGATTTCCGGCATAGGGCTTCATCTAGAATTTTTTTGAAGCTGGTGATGATGTTTGCTTCCACTGCATGCTCTAAAGTTTGGTTTCCGGTCCGTAATGAATCGAAGTTTTTTGCCCTTTAATTATATGATTCATAAAAGTTCTCTTCCTCACGATGGTACCGTTCCAAATGGCGAGAGCTGATGACCAGACTATTGCGTTTATGTTCCTCTGTCAATTGTTAATCCTTGTGGAACTAAAGAATGACATGCACTAACAAATAGATGGACCTTGACTTATGCAAAGTTGTGTTGCAACTTCACTATCGTGACTCTTCTGTCCGTATGGACCCGTCTTGTTCCTTCTTCTCATAAGTGGTTTATTTAGACAGCCGTCCCGACCGCTATGTAACAAACCATAACAATTGTCCGGCAATTTTTTTTAGACATTTCTTTCCACTCGTATACACTTCTACGAGGTAGAGCATTGTTCCCGTATTGAACACATAAGGGGGTGTGCCTCTCAGGTCTTTTAAGATATTCGGACCACAAAATTCATGCTACACCTCTCCGTTGTTCCTTGGCACAAATTTAAAAAGGTGTAGCTATATTCACGTCTCAGTATAAATGAGCACACTGACAGAAAAATCAACACCATCTGCTTACCAAAACAACAGGCTTTGAGTAACAAGGTTACAAAGTCTAAACGTGCTACCTCCTATATATGGCCTGCAAACAAGACAGTGCGGATACTTTTTGAAGTACCCTTGTATATAGATGTTCATTAGAAATCAATCAAGTCTCCGAATAGGTGTTTGGGCAGAGCTTCAAGCAATAACGTCCTTGCTCACAGCACATTATCTAGGTGAACTACGTATTTATGGTACTCAGCCCGAAGGTTAGTTGGATCCTCAACAGTTCCACCGTTCACTGAGAATCCTAGTCAGCAATGAAGAGATGCACTAGGGTAATGAAGAGTGAGGCAGTTTCCAGTTACTTTCCTCAGTGAGACAGAATATATTATTGCACATCAGTCTGCCAAGACCACCGAAATGCATACATACACCAAACGACTCTAGAAGAAACACCTTCACTCCATACATCACAGGGCATAGCTGTATATTTAATGTTATTACTAGTGTCAATCATACATCTGCCACATTCATAATTATCAGAGTCATAAGTGGGACTGAAATAGATTAATGAAACTATCAGATTGCTCTAGACCTTACCCAAAGATATAGTGCAATGCAAACATTACATCTTACCAGAGATGGATCTGGGTAGACTATAAGGGATAAGACTTTGTTTCCACTAACAGGTTTAACAACGTCACTTTCAATGACTTCATAAGGTTATAAATATAAATTAGTCCAAGGATTCAAGTTCACAATTTATTTGGTTGCTGGTGAAGAAGAAATAGAGGTATGAATCCCAGTTGGGAGCATTGGGAGATGGTTTAACTCGTCATGTAATTAATCAGCCTCTCTTTACGTTAATGTGGGCTCACTTCTACTAGATGACACAATGTGGAGAAAGAGTGGGAAACCATTTTATGAAAAACACCTCTGCGTACCCACCAGGGATTCGGACCTGGACCTCTCTTACCGGTAGCCCAGTCCATTGCGAATCTGAAGCTTAGGACCAAGGAGTTGAACCGACATTTTTATCTGTTCTGGTTCCGGTTCCTGTTCTCTAAACAAACATTTCAAAGTTTCCGATTCTTGTTCAGGCTAGAGCACAATAAAGGTTCCGGTTCTTTTCGGTTCCTAAGAGTGTTCCGGTTCCTTAGATTTTTAAAAAAAATTTTGGCACAAAGTCTTTCTATCAATTTGGGTTACATCAATGTTCTAATTTCAATCATGGTTTTTTAATGAATGAGGAGGTTATATTTTTATATTTATTGGAAGTGTATCCACATTTGCGTGGGAGGAGAGTGGAGAACCACTTTGGAAATAACACTCTGGATAAAAAGTATTGCTAAATTAAAAAAAAACATTATAACGTACCTTAATAACAATAGTGGATCATTCTAATTTTGTATCTTAATCTGTCACCGTCAATCTCATAGTCAAAAAACTTCCAAGCTGGTTTTTTTTTAACGCACCCCATCAATAATATTATTTAAACCACTTACTAAGAAACAAAAATAATCACCTCTGCACTTTACACAAGGAACACATTCACTGAGATACTTCCTAATTTAAAGTTTGCATTAGCCACTCTCCTTCTCTCTTTCCTCGCTATTATAAGCTGTTCAACCAACCACCAGATTATTAGTTTACACTACCAGGAAGTAATAAGTAAAATAGGCTTAGACTGCTTGTCCAAAAGAGATGATTTCTTGATTTCTGTATTTCAACTTTTGAGGAATGTGGTATTATCTGCTGTCTATAGAAGCTAAATACATTATAATAAACCTCTATCTTAAACATTAAGATGGGGTGCTAGTGAGCGTGAGTTCAGGGCAGTTTTTCGAAGTTTTTATAGCATAAACATTTTTTGGCCAATATAAATCAAATATTTCTTCCATAGAATCATAGAGTTTAGTTTTCCGCACATACTAATCTCAACAGTTCTTTAATATCTGTCAAGGGTGTCCTGGAATTTAGGGACAACTTTTTATCTGCATTTAAAAAGTTTGTCACCAAATGCCGCTATGCTCATGAGAGATATTCAAGAACTGTTGAGATTAGCATGTGCAGAAAGCTAAACTCTATGTTTATATAGAAGAAACATTTGATTTATTTTTGCCAAAAAATGTTTATGCTATAAAAACTGCAAAATTAATGCACTAAACTGGCGCTCACTAACACCCCACCTTAAAGTGAGAAAACAGAGAACAATTTGAAATTAATGACGGTCCTCTGGAATCTAAAATTAATTAACTCTTTTCTAATCACCTTAGAAAAGAGGTTTCAAACAAAGTAGTAAACTAAAATATATCAAGCCCTTTCAGAACTTACTGAGAAAGGGGGAAACACAACATTTAAAAACTAAACTAAGCTTAGGAAAAAAAAAAGTATTTGTAACAAGTCAAAATTACATACAATTCTGTAAAGCTAGGAACTTTTAAGAGCCCTTATGAACCTAAAATTATTTAACAGTTCTAACTCCAGTTCCGGTTCTTCAGAATAGTGTGTTTAGGGTACTGGTTCCAATTCCAGTTCCTTAAAAATAAATGTATATTTCTGTTATTGGTTCCGGTTCCTGTTCCGGTTCGACTTTAGGATGATAAAACTATTCAGAAAAAACAGTAAATACAGCCCAAATTTCATAGAAATAACATCATTTGACCTTTAGAAATTTACAAGATCTAATTTCTTGTATTCATACGTTAAGTCTTGTGATATGCAGCTGTCACTTTTGATAGATATTCTCATTACAAATAAAATAACAACAATAATATCATATGTACTCGGCTTACGCTGTTAATTCGTTCCGAAGGTTTACGCGCAGTTTGATAAACCACGTTAGGCGAATGGCGATGCTATGCGTTTTTGACACAGTACATGTCCGTTTCGAATGATAGTTAAAAGCTAAATGGGCTCTGCTTTTGAAAAGTAGATCTTTGTGAGAAAAGGAAAAATGCGCTGAAGTTAGAAACTAACAAAACGGAGATGAATTTATTTTAAGCACCACGTCTTAATACACGCTTGTGTTAAGCCCGCTAATGTACTAATTACGTTAATGTGTTAAATATGAGGAAGGTTGAATTTATAAGAAATTTGCCTGGATCTGCGTGGAGGCAGAGTAGAAAACCATTTATGACTAAAACACTTTCAGTATACCCAAACGGGATTCAAACCCCTATATGCCCCTCAATGGTAGTCCTGTCTATTCTGAGAATAAACGCTTATACTATTCAACCACCAAACAATTCTATATGTGGTTTTTGATAGATGACTTTGTTAGTCGTAGGTCAAAGTACCACAGCCACTTGTCTACTAACCCACCTTACTCACATGTTTATTGGTCGAGGTCCTACTGTATATTAAACTGTTAGCATTGTAGACCTCAAAAAACTATGTTTGTACTTTCTAAAAGTTGTTCTTTGTCAAAATCCTACTATAATTTTACGGTTAAGGTGGGGTGCTAGTGAGCGTGAGTTCAGGGCAGTATTTTCGAAGTTTTTATAGCATAAACTTTTTTTGGCCAAAATAAATCAAATATTTCTTCTATAGAAACATAGAGTTATGTTTTATGCACATGCTAATCTCAACAGTTCTTTAATATCTGTCAAGGGTGTCCTGGAATTTAGCGACAACTTTTTCTCTGCATTTAAAAAGTTTGTCACCAAATACCGCTATGTTCATGACAGATATTCAAGAACTCTTGAGATTAGCATGTGCAGAAAACATAACTCTATGTTTCTATAGAAGAAATATTTGATTTATTTTGGTCAAAAAATATTTATGCTATAAAAACTTAAAAATTAATGCACTAAACTGGCGCTCACTAGCACCCCAACTTAAATCGCTGAAAGCCAATACCGGTGCTAGGGCGTGTTACTTGAATGGCGCGCATCATGTTTCTTCAGATCCTTCTTGCCGACAGTAAGTTCGCGAGTCAGACCAACCAACCAGTCCCAGGTCTCACCAAGGGGTCTCTTGACAGGCCAATTAGAACCCAAAGTCACCACTAGACCGGAACCGACGGACCTGTTCAGGTGGAAAATCAAGATCACAGGATGGCGCGCGCCTGTCTTATCTCGAGCTCTGTGTGGTGTTCACGACGGACATTCTGGTCCCTGACTCATTAAACATCTGGAGCAGTCAGTCTCGTATTTGTTGAGAGTGAGCTTATTCTGGGATCTCGATCAACTTAACGTTCACGTACCGTAAATAAACTAGTGTGCGATCAAAGATTCGCGTATCGTAACGTAACAACTCAAGCAAAACAAAGACAATGGATTTGGAATGATTGATAGCAAATTGTTGACTAGAATGAAACCCAAGCACTTAGGGATGATTAGGCGACAAGTAATTTCAATAAAAGCTAACTGGATATATATACTAAATTGTAATGAGAGTCTTAGAGTTCATGAGACGTGGACAAACTACACCAAAGAGGCTATCTTCATACGATAAACAAACAAATGAAGTTCTAAATAACCCTGTTGAGGTGGCTCGCGAAAGGGTTGTCTGCCTTGAAAACGCACCTTTCACTTGATGTTCTCCCCTGGACAACACTTAGGTTAAGTGAACATTGGATGGATGTCATGTAAAGTGCATCTTGATGTATTTGATTTAAAAACACGAGGAGAACCTTTACGTTATGTTACGTTACGTGAACATTAAGTAAAAGTTTGGTTGATCGTAATCCCAGTACTGGTTTACGAGACGTACCCATCAAACTATGTAATCTACAAAGAAAGTCATGAACCACTTGTACATTTTATTTTACCCTAATAAGATAAAATTAATCCATATCACAGTTTTAAAGCACCAAAACCAACACCAGTTGTCTCGTCTGTAACATCCATTTTTTGGATTAGATTACTGTTGACGAGGGGTTCGTAGTACAAACCCCTAATAAATGCAGTGGGGTTAATTTTTCAAGCGTAATTTTCTCATCCTCTTTTGCAAATGTAGGATAACTTTCTCTTAAATATACTCCTAAAATAAAAATACAATATCTCATGAAGGCGTGAAACAATTATCAGAACTAGTCCAGATATTTTAGAAGCTAAAATAAAATAAATACATCTCGAGCTTCAAAATAAAATCTAAATTTAAAATTCTTCCAATTACGAATAGTGATTATTTGTGATGTCATTAGTCTCTATCTTTGCGTAAATTCAGTATAGATTTAAAAAAAGAATACCATTTTTAAATAAAGTTTTTATATATATCACTCTTTGATTTATAAGAAAACATTGACATATATGTTAAGCATATTTAGCACCTATTTTTACTTAATACAAAATATACCAAAGGCTACTAAGCTCAAAAATGATTCAAGCATTTTTAGTAGAATTTTCCTTATTCACTTAAAAACAATGCAAGCTATAGTTATCCAAAATATTCATAACACATATAATATGTATTTTATTATATGTACTTACCAATTATTTTACAGTGTGGTCTATTTTTTGTTAATACTTATAACAGTACCTTTCTCTACCACTGACAGGTATATACCTACTCTCACCTATTTTCACATGATCCAAGCTCAAGATAGATTTGGTGTTGAGTAATGAAATTGTTGAGGCTCGGGTCCCATGTGACTAATCACTCGCTAGAGAAAGTGTTATGATCGTCAAAAAAATAGAATTCGTGATTTTGATGAATGTTGACATTTCATGACCCCTCGAATCCTAAAAAGTTGTTTATTATTTACCATCTGTTTGTCTGTCTGTACCTCGGAGTAGAGCCAAACTTATTTTACTGATTGGGCTAAAACTTGGTATCCAGGGCTTCCACAGGGTTTTTTTGGAAATGGATATCCAACCCTAAAATTAAGAGCAGTTTAATGAAGAGCGAACAGAGAAAAAATTGATTTAAGCAAAATTGGCTCCAACGATTTTATCATATAAGGAACGTACTAGGATGGAACAGTTAATTAGATTAATTGGTACAACATCTTTGGTCAAATTGAACAATATAAATTAAGAAAAAAAGAGAAACTAATATATCAAGAAATTAAGTCAAATAAAACAGGTACAATAACCTTTCTAAAAAATCATCATTGAGATTGTTATGTGATAAAGTTGAAAAATTAATTAGCGTAAAATAAGTAAAAATGTAAATCTGTGCAAAACACTATTAAGTAGTATTAGATTAAAGGATTAATTGATAAGCAATGAAAAGTGTAAATTAGTAAATTTACTAGATTAGAGTTACTAATATTTTAATTTAAAGACTTTACCAAATGTTGAATACTTGAGAAAAAGATACTAGGTTAATGAAGTTATGACTTAACAAAAAATAATAGGTAAATTAGTATGCCAATAATATTGATTTTATTAGTTTAGTGATTCATTATACTAGTAAATAGTTTGAAATATGTTGAAAAGGAAGAAATGTTCTGTAATATTTAAAATATTTAACCAATGACAGTAAAAAGATTATTGATAGAAAGGTTAAAATAGTTGACTAGGTGAAACTTACACATGTAAAAACAATTAACAATATAAAATCATCATGAAAGATATTAAAATGAAAGTCAAGACGTAACAAGTAACATAATTACACAAAATTAGTAAATGAGTATAAAGGATTTAATGTTAAAGACTTGTTATTCGAGTCTAACGGTTTTTAAAATTTGCTTGTGTTAACTATCAAGACAAGATTAAATGTAGATTTACTGGAAATAACAGATGTGTCATTCAGGTTGTACTTAATCAGTTGGGATAGTTATAAATACAGATCATATAAATAAGTAATTGATTGTTATGAAAAAAGTGTAACCAAAATGGAAAAAAAGAAAAAAAAAAAAAAACTGTCGTTCTGAAATTTTTTAATCAAAGTAAAGTTTCTTATGTTTTTAATCAAAGTAAAGCTTCTTATGTTTTAAAATTTTTTGATTAAATTTCATTTCTTAGCATTCATCAATATTACAAACAAAATGGCTACCCTCATGTTGTCGTCAAAATGAATTTATGGGTTCCGGTCTGATGCGTAACTTTAATTTTTTTATCATATCTCCGTAACTCTTTGAGATATGAAATTACTTATCATTGCAAATATGTTGGTATATTTATAATGAAAATCTGTTAATTGAAACATATTAATAAAAAACCAATCCTTTTCAAGCTATACTCTCATAATTTTTTCACTTTTCGAACACTTAATGTTAAGTACAGTAGCCCCGTGGCTTCTTTGGTGTTGACTGACAGTTCACAGTTGACTTCTGACTGTCAACATTTAGGTATATACCTAAATTTTGACTGTCAGAAGTGACAGCTGCTAAACACATGTTTTTTGCAGATCATATGGCTCGGAGTAGGAATACATAATTTGGTCCAGTAGCTTTTCAAAGCCGTCAGCTGTCAGCTGTGAGCTGTCAGTCAGCACCAAAGAAGCCATGGCCCTACTGTGCTGCGACCGTCAAAAAATTCTAAGCCGAGATGTCGATGGATGTCAACTTTTCATAAACCCACGAACCTTAAAAAGTTGTTTTTACAATGCCGTCTGTCTGTGTGTCTGTCTAACCCTAAAATTAAGAAACGTTTACTAAAGAGTGAAAAGAGAAAATAACGTTTATCTTAAAATCGACTTTAACGATTTCGATTAAAATTTGTATATATGCGTTGATTAAAATTAGATACAAAAAGGCTATTTTAATTTTCCCATGAAAATGAATTGTAGGGTACTTTACAGAAGCGGAAATTTCCATATCTCCGCAACTATTTGAGATACTAAATAACTTATCAATGCAAAATTGTATCACTATAAAAAATAAAGAATAAATTTTGGAATGTATTTCTGAGATATTGGCAAATATATTTATAAATTTTTGTTAGCTTTACTTGTAAAAAGATACTACTTATGATTCAACGCATTAATTCTATGATGTCATAGAGTAATTAAATATTAATAAGTCTCTCAAAAGTTGATGTTTTTTTTTTCTTTAACCTCTTAGGGGAAATATTTGCACAGCAATAATTTATCTTTATTATTTTAGACTCAATAGTAAATATTAACCTTTTTTATTGGTCAAAATTTATGAATGATGAATTTAATAGCAATTCGATGACCTAAAGATGTGCAACCCTCAGTAAAATTTCAAAGAATTTTAAGAGGAATTTAAAATTTAAATAAGAAATTTTGACCCTTGTGGACCCAAAGTGTCTATTTTTTATTGTTCCAAATATACAAATGAGGAATTTAATCTTTTAAAGATAAAATTGTAAAATTAAAAATCTGGAGTTAAATTTTTTTTATGTAAGTATAGCGAGATTTGTGCTTGAATTTACTAGGGCTTATTATTACTTTTCACATATACTACGGGCTTTGAGTAAATATCTCCATGTTTAGACATTAAAGCTAGAAATTCCACGCGGCGTTCCGTACCATTTATTTTAAAAATACATTTTTCTTTGGTACATTTACAGTTCGACCAACACCCTCAACATTTATAAGATAAATAATCAGATTCTATATGTATGCGTGTATTTAATTATTTAAACATCAGTATTATGCAGCCTGCGGATCGCAACTGATTTTTCTTCTGGCCACTTGTCTCAATGGACCCACTTCAGTGAACACATGGTTTAAGGCATCCATCTCACACAAACTACTGTATACTGTCAATGACGGGAGTATCAGGATTCAAATCCTGGTTGGGTGTACTAAGGGTGCTTTTCCATAGTTTTCCATAGTTTTCTACTCTACCTACACGCAAATGTGGGTAAACTTCTTTTAAATTAAACCTCTCTAGTTTCTACCATATTAACGTAATTAGAATACAAGCGTACAGCCACAAAGGGTAGGTAGTAAGACGTGGTGCTAAAATAACATCTTAACGGTTTTTTAAAATAAATAATATAACAATATAAAAAGACTTAGCCCCAAACTGCATTCTAGTAACTGGTGGCTCAAAAAATAAAGGTACAATCACCTCACTAACTATATTGATATGATCATAAAACTAGGGTACTATAATTACTGTACTTATATTTTTATAATTAAAAGTGTTACATGTTTATTGCCATTATCATTACATGATATTATGAGGCGGTTCACCATGTTTGCTACGGTATGCAGATTGGCCCGCGAGCCATGAAAGGCTCGACATGACTGCTTTTAAACTAACCTAATGATTATCGATTGTAAATATCCCTTACGAAAAGAATTTGGCACAAAAACACAGATTGGGGAGGTTAGTGGGTCATTTCTCCTTCTCAAGACTGTAAATAACTTCAGTAAGAACTTTAATATTAAGTATGCCTATAACCAAAATATAGAGCAAAGAAAGTATGTCGAATGTAAAGGCTACATTTTAAGACCAGTTTTAAAACACGATATTCAAAGCGTACACACTTATATATTTTTTAAGTTCCTAAAAATTCTCAAATGTAAAAAAAAGACTTACACAATAGCCTAAATACATATTATGATCAATATTGTGGTCATTGTTGGCATACTTGTGGCTTTTCGTGCCTTTCAAATTTTAAAATATTTTCTATCGGTAATACTTACAAACTTAGTCCGCTTTCCCGTTGTATGTGTAGCATTAACTCTGTATTTCCTATATTTGAATTTTATCATAAAACATTTAAGAAGACATTATAAAAAATTGTTGAAAGTAAGGAGTGGCTATAATAAAGGTTAATATCTAGCTATATTACATAAGCATTTTATTTAATTTGTTCGTCAGTTTGGCATATATTAACCTAATTTTTATTATTTTATCGGGTGACCTGGTGGTCTAGGGGTAAGGTGTCAGACTGCTGTGCTGAGGGTTTGGGGTTCGAACCTCGGTCCCGGCACAGATTTATCTGATTGCCGAACCCTTCCTTCACCTCTGACAAGACGTGTATTAATCACAACTTGTGAATGTGAGAAATGCCAGGCCTCCACCGTGGTTCGGATTCCACGTTAAACTGTAGGTCCTCCATTTCANGGCCTCCACCGTGGTTCGGATTCCACGTTAAACTGTAAGTCCTCCATTTCATCTCACAATCACCCTACCATTACACATTAGTGTAAGTGCGTATAACCTGAACGGGTAGTAAGACGCGGTGCTAATAATAATAATAATATTATTATTTTATTTATCAACATATCTGGACTTAAGAAAATTGTTCGCACACTATATATATAATCTTATGTTTTGTATTAATATTTAAATGTGTCAACTTATGTTTTAGATTTTTCATCAACTCGTTTAAGATTTATATTTTTTAGTTGATACATTTTAATTTTATATAAATGTTCATATCTTACACTATGTTTATTCACCAAAATTATATTTAAATTATACATTTTTTTGCTTAGTAATTTCACATAATATATCTACCACTCTATTAGCTGTTTAATTGTCTATTGTTCTTGATCAATTTATCTAAGTCTTAATCTTTATTTATAATAAAATAAACACCAAACTTAGAGAGTTATTCAAGATACACCCTCATAATTGATTACTTACTGTTTGTTTATTGGTCACGGTTCATTACTAATTATTATTATGTTTATCATTTTAGCACCATGCCTTAATAACCGTTCAGGCTATACGCTTATGTACTAATTACGCCGATGGTTTTAGGGATTAAGAAGTTTATATTATAGGAAGTATATCCACATTTGCGTGGGAGGGAGAGTGGAAAACCATATTTTAGAAAAACCACAATCAAGTACAACCGACCGAGATTCGAATCTTGATCTCCCCGTCATCTGCAGTCTAGTCTACTGTGAGAGTAGTGCCTTAGACCATGTGGCCACCGAAGTGGGTACTACTTTATATTACTAATGGATTAGCTTCTTACATTTTATTTTTATTTTTGCTGTTTCGTTCTTTTTTTCTATATTATTAAAAATTTACTAAATAAATATCGTAATTCTTTGTACACACAGGTAGTCCATTTGATTTTTTGGTATTTTTTCCCTTTTAGTCTGTTAGATATTTTGACTGTTGGTTAGCACTTTAATAAAGTAAAATTAAAAATTGAAAAAATTAATTACCATTAAAAGACACCTCCAAATATATTCAAGAGGCATTTGATATTAATATATTTCCTAGCTTCCAACAGCTAGGGGGCTGTGTTCCCTAATATCCTCACTCCCCCAAATATTTAACTTTGCCCTAAGCCTTGATATTTTGACCTCTCCACCACCTTTCCCCCCAGTTAATGTCTGGGTCCACCACTGATCCTGATTTTTGACATCTACTCTCAATCTTGTTAGTATCCTCTATAAACCTCATGGATCGCTTAGCTCCCACTAGACTAATTAAATTGATAATTGTTGGTTTAGTAAGATCGGGTTTTTTTCATTGTCTTTCAAACAATTTTTTTTATTATCTTCCTGTGGTAAAATTTTGTGCTGTTGTCAAATTAGCCTTTTTTTTTTAACCTTCTATACATAATTACTTGTTATATTTTAGCAGCCTTTCCAAATTACTGATTATTTTATTATTCCTAAATCACTACTAGGTGAGGTCACACATTTTACAGTCAATAATATTATATACAGTTTATGTAATGGTGCAATTAGCTACATATTTAAGATTACAAAACAAAATTACTAGACCTAAATATCACTTGTCTACTATCCTAGAAAAATATTAATTATACGCAATATTTAGTCAAATTCTTTGAACATATGCTAGTTATTTTAATTATGTTTCCCTCTTTTAGTAATAATTTTTACATCCATTACTGTTTACAACCTATGCCTGGGTCGGTGTTTTATTCAAGCCATATTTTTTTTTACTGTCGGCTTGCTAGTCCTGTCGTAGCTTCATATGTCTTATAATCTAAATTAGATGAGGACAGACACAACATCCAGACCCCAGCCGTCAATTTATCAATGTGAGATGATAAACCCATATTTTCATCAATGATACATTTTCGGCCATGCTGGGAAACGATCCCGGTACACTTAGCTCAGTAGGCAGACACGCTACTGACAAAGCCAAGGTGTCAGCTCCAATTAATTCATTATATACGCTGTAATATTTCTTTTAGGAAATTTAAATTTCGATTTGTGTAGCCAAATGTTTTATGCAGCCAAACATTTTGAAATATACATATAAATAACTTTTCACTGTCCAAAAAACAACATATTCTCTGTAAGAACTAAACAATTAATATAAGAAGGAAGAAATATGTGACTACTTATTTTTATTGGAATCAGTTAGTTTTGGATTAATTGGATTGAATATAAATTAAATATCAACAAATCTTTTGCCACCCTCCACTTTCTCCTTAAGAAAATATCAGATTTAAACTTATTTTGTATGGATTTTTAATGGTAATTTAAAGTAAAATTTATTGACTTTCCTGCCCTCTAGCATGTATGAAGGTGGGTGTTTCTAAACAAATTATGTGTAGTGTAATAATTATAGAACCAATATAGATTTAGAAAAATATTATTTTCTTTCAACTTTGCCTAAATTACTAATTACTATTATTATAGCAATTTGTTTCGTGTGACGGACCAAAAAATGATTTGATTGGTTGGACGAAATGGCAAAAAAAATAAATTATTTAATAGAATAAAAAAAATATTATTTTGTGTGATGGATTGACAAAATAATTTGTTTTATTTGACATATTTGCAAAATTATTTGTTTAAAATGAAGGAGCGGCTAAATGATTTGATCAATTCTATGACCTGGAAAAATTATCTGTGGCACCTTGTATGGCCTAAATTATTTATTAAATTATTTGTTTTGTGAAGTGGCAAACCCTTTGTTTTATTTGATTCTAGTAAAATTATTTGTTTCATTTAATGTACTGGCAGAATTATTTATGTCACTTGAGTACCCCAAAAAAATTGTTTTGTTTGTTGAACGAAACAATATTCTTTATTTAATTTGATAGACTTGCAATATTATTAGTTTTGTTCAGTGGAATGACAAAATAACTTGTTTCACTATAAGAACCAGCAAAATTTGCATAGACTTGTTTGGCTCACGAATAAACCAAAGTTAATTTCAATGTGAGCCATTTCAAAGCATTACTAATGTCAACCAAAATAAGTTGAAATTTTCACAGGTAATCCAAAGATACCAACATATTTACAATTAAAGATATATTGGCTGACTGGTAGCAATGAACCAATGGACCAATAAAGGTTCACAGATTCCTGGTTGTAAAATAATCTTCCGCGTGCTACTTGTGTAGATGTAAAGCTATTAATAGTTTGTGTGTATTAGACAAATACATTTACGTTTATCTATGGAAATTATAAGTAAACAACATCAAAAAACAACAAACAGGTTAGTTTTACATTTTTATACCATCGTTGATAGTCACAAAATATTATGTATAGCAAAGATTCTAGCTAGCCTCAGACTTATTCACTCACAATTGTGTTTACAATTTCATAAAAACAATCATTCAAAATGTATTGAATCTATTATTTTAATTCAAAGTAGTTGCAGCAGCACAAAGCAGATTGGCCTGAGTCCGCTTCTGCTTGGATGATATAAAAACCCATCACAAGTTAATATAATAGTTATGAGTGCAAAACTAACGCACACACGACACTTATACGCCATAAGCAACTACGACGTTGTACATTTCGTTTATACTGAAAGGTAGCAGTCTTACCTTGACTAACATCACTATGGCCCTATCTTATAAGTTGAACTATAGTGTAACCAGGAAAGGTAAATTTGCTACCTTTCAGGTTAAATGAAGGTTACGTCTTGTTACGTTTCATCTATGGGAAAACATGATCAACAACACTTAACCATGTATGGAAACTTCCCTTCACTCGCTAAAAGAGAAGTACGGCTCGTAGCTGTCTGTAATTTCCACCTCATTCCAATCAAGACTCATCTCATACTAATTACAAATCAGGGATATTATTATTCCCTTCTTTGAGCAGTCGAGCTTGACTGAGACATCGAATAAGTGGTTTTGTTAAGGTGTTCAATCTGATTGGGAATACGGTAGATACACCTGGTAATCAGGAAGTTAAAATCATATTGAATAAAGTATATACGCACTTACGTGGAGTGAGAGTGGAAAAGCATTTAGAATAAACTTTTCTGTAATTCTGTCTGGGATTCAAACCTCAGCCACCCCATCCTCAGCAAATCAGTTAGAATGATGAGTTGTCTTTATTCACGTACACATGTTTGTGGGTATGATTAAGGTGGAGGTGCAGGAATTTCGACCTAAGGAGGGTGTTTATTCTGTTTTTTCGCAGAACTTTTTTTTGTTGCTAATAATGCTTATCAAAAATATAAGAAAACCCTTCAAAAGTTAATTATCTGACTGTGTTATTAAATTTTTAATATAATCTTACAGTTAATGTCTTACATAAAAATAATAATAGAAATGCTATATTTTGGTCAAAAATTTGGCTCTTTAGCTTAAAACTTAAAAATATAATGATGAATTTTGTATTTTAGAATTCACATAAAAAGGCCATATTTTTTAAAGATAAAAATTAATAATATTTAAATAGTGAGTCCAATGTCAATGCAATTTGTTAATAAGCTAGACTTTTGGTACCACCTTTTTTAATCACACTACTGTAGTCATAAGTGAAAAAAAACTATTACATGCGTGGTAAGGCTCTTAGTTTTTCTTAAAAAACCACTGAAAAAAGAAAAAAACACAATTTTGAAATGAATTTATGAAATATTTGGACTAGGCTCCATTCAATCAGCTGAGGTATTTTTACCACCCTGAAGAGCTGGTTATACTATGGAACAAAATAATGTAGGAAATAGCTGGTGTTTCTTGTTGAGAGATTTGAGGTTATGTGTGGTTAAAATTTTTCTCTACAGGCCAAATCAGGCCGCCCTAATAAAACTACACCAAGGGAGGACAGAAAACTTGTAAATATTAGTAAGAACAATAGAAAAGCTAGTCTTAGTGATATTTTGAGTAAATTTAAGGCTGACAAAGGTCTTGATATCAGTATCATGAGTGCATCATGTCGACTTAATGATGTAGGGCTAAGTTCTTTGTGTGCCCTGTGAAAACTACTGTTAAGATGGGGTGCTAGTGAGCGTGAGTTTAGGGCAGTATTTTCGAAGTTTTTATAGCATAAACATTTATTTGGCCAAAATAAATCAAAAATTTCTTCTATAGAAACATAGAGTTTAGTTTTTCACACATTCTAATCTCAACAGTTCTTTAATATCTGTCAAGGGTGTCCTAGAATTTAGTGACAACTTTTTCTCTGCATTTAAAGTTTGTCACCAAATGCCGCTATGCTCATGAGAGGTATTCAAAAACTCTTGAGATTAGCATGTGCAGAAAGCTAAACTCTATGTTTCTATAGAAGAAATATTTGATCTATTTTTGCCAAAAAATGTTTATGCTATAAAAACTGCAAAATTAATGCACTAAACTGGCGCTCACTAGCACCCCACCTTAAGCAATGATCAGAGGAAGCAAAGAGCTAAATTATGACCAGAAAGGTTTGAATGAGACCAGTCTGCTTGGCAACGAGTTGTCTTCAATGACGAGAGTCGATCCGAGCTTCTTTCTCCCCGTCGAAAAGTCAGAGTTCGTTGAACACCCACAGAGAAATTTCGCCCTGCATGTGTGGCCCCTGTTGTCCAGAAGGGGGGCGATGCGCTAGTGATATGGGGTTGCATCACCTCAGAAGGCTCTGGGGAATGCAAAATCGTTTATGGAACTATCTGCGGCGCTCAATATTGTCAAACCTTATAAGATTTGATGCTCCTCTTAGTATCCAACCTGCTAGAGAATAATTGGATCTTCCAACAGGATAAAGATCCAGCTCACAAGTCGAGGCTCACCAAAACATGGCTGGAAGAACATGACATTGAGCTTTCGCCATGGCCTGCAAGGAGTCTAGACCTAAACTCAATATAAAATGTTTGGAAAACCATGGGATACAAGCTGATGAAGAAAAAACCCCAAAACAAGGAGGAGCTTAAATTACATGTCCTTATCCTGTGACGTCAAATCACGAAGGAGGAGAGTAACAATCTAATAAACTCCATGCCAAAGCGTGTAAGAAACTGCAAACTCAATAAAGGTGGGCCAATCGACTACTAAAGAACACCAGAATACTCTAAAATTATTCCCAGGCAATTATTTGTAATTTTGAGCTAATAAATACCTGATAATTTTGAGGTTATGGTTTTTTCGCAAGGCATCCTTATATATATGGTAAGCACTATATTGCTTCAGTAAAAACATAGAGCTTAGTGTTCTTCAGATGATGATATCAACAGTTGCTGAATATATGTCACTATCAGAGCGGAATTAGATGATAAACTTTTTAAATGAAGAGAAAAAGTTGTCATTAAATTCAGGACACTCTTGACAGATATTCAAGAAATGTTGATATCACCACGTGTAGAAAATTTAATTCACTTAGTTGGATGCATGGTCTAAGGCGTCACTCTCACAATAGACTAGACTACTGATGGTGGGGAGACCAACGTTTGATCTCGGTCGGGCTTACAGAGGGTGGTTTTCCCTAAATGGCTTTTCCCTCTCCCACCACGCAAATGCAGGAACACTTCCACTAAATTCAACCACATTCCTGACCCATTAGAGTGATTAGTAAATAGTCGTATAACTGTAACAGGCAGTAAGACATGGTGCTGCTGTAGAAAATTAAACGTTATGTTTCTACTGTCGCAATATTTTAAATTATTTTGGCTAAATAATCTTTTGCTATAAGAACGGTAAAAGCACTGGGCTTAACTCGCATTCCCTAAATTCCCACCTCATAATGAGCAGCAGTACTTAATTCTAGCACCCCAACTGACAATCAGTGACTATCAGCTATCTAGTCCAAACTGACACGCACAGAATAGATATATTTTAAGGTGGTTGGAAGGTTAAGAGAGTTAAGGTATTTTAAAAGTTGTTTGTAACAAAAATATATTGTGACCAAAATTAATCAAATAACTTATCACATCAGCAGAAACATTTAGTATAGTTTTCTACGCATGATAAAATTAACAGTTTTTCTTTTCTTGAATATGGTCCATTACCATAACGGAACTTTACCAGAAACTTTTTAAATAAAGACAAAAAGGCCTGTCCGTTTTCCTATATGCTCATGAAAAATATTCAAGAATTGTTGAGACGTGTATTAAATTTAACTAGGCATATACACTGTAGAAAAGTTAAATTTATTTTGGCAAAAACAAATATATTTATTTACATATAATCTTTATTCAATAAATAGGCCTAGAATTTTTCTAGATAGTGGAGGGTAAAATATAATATAGGTAAAGAGGGACCCCTCCTTTATTTATCCATTCACAAATCAAAAGCAGCCCTATAGGCTATAAACAAGCACACTACTAACACACTCTTAGCTCTACTAGGAATATGAATGTAGGTTTCGGTTTGTGTTAAATCACGAGGTTCATTAACTGAAGAAACTGTGTTCCTCTCTGGCCAGTGAGCTACTGGGAAGGGCGCAACATCTATGAAATGTATTGAACCTCTCATTAAACCTGCGTTCTCTTGTTTCAACAGTTACAAGGTACACTCAATTCTATAATTACCTGGACGAGTAATAATCCTCAACTTATAATTACCTGATCGCGTTTGGTTCTACTCTTTATATTCCATTACCAGATGAATACAAAAACGTTACCGTCTTACCAACAAGAAATAAAAAGCGAAGTAATTAAGAAGAATGCGAGCAAAAAAATAAAATAAAATAAACTTTTCAAAAGACCAAAACGAATGGAGTTAATTTAATTTCTGTGTAGTCTCTGCGTTCTTACTAAATCTTCATCTTTTACTCAAAGAAGACGAGAAGTTTTTAAGTGTTTTTCATGTGAGTTCTCAATGATATAATTACAGAGCGGAAAATATAATTACAGTTTAAAATGATATTCAGTAGCCACAAATACTCGTAGAATTAAGAGAAGTGTAGACTTCTTTGTGAGATATTTCGCTTGATCTGTTCAGAACATTGTTTGTGTTTGCGGTTCTGTTTAAATCACACTCATGACTTTTAAATACGCATGTGAATATGCGTAGTAAATGTGTAGACTCATAACAATATCTATTAATGATAAAAGAGAATTTAATGATCCAAGCAGAAACGTATATCAACACGATGAACTGATTTTAATATTCAAATTTGTGTTTATTAATGACACAAGAGCTTATCTTTGATGCAGCAGTAGCCTTTATTTGTAACATTGAGTTGTTTTTATATTATTACTTTTGCTATCATGCCTAACACCAAAGTTAGAGTTATATTTTGGAAAAGAATTAACTTTTTTACAGCTATAAAGTTAACTAAAACAATCTCATATCTATGTATACTACGTCAATTTATGTGATCTGCAAATGTCACTTTTCAGAGATAATCTCAATATACATGTTGAGTCAGTATTGGTCTCCGACACACCAGGTGGCGATTCCTTATGGAAAAGTAAGAAGGAAATATGTGGATGACCTATTCCCAAAAGTGATTAACTAAAGGATTTATAATCCCTTGAAAACTGTGTTTTAAATTGCTTTTATGTAAAATTGATGGTATTACTTACCAAGATTTCAGAGGTTTAACATCTTATTTCCACAAAACATTATCCAGGGATTTGTTGTTTTTGCTCAATTTGTTTCTGATATTTTTAAATAAAAGCATAAAACGCGATTTTAAAAGGCTCATAACTCCCTTAGTAATCACTTTCGGGAAAAAGTCATCCACATATTTCCTACTTATATTTTCATAAGATATCACCTCTTGGTGAGTCCGAGACCAATAACGACTCACACTGTAAATATAATAACACTAATAGGATAATGAATATTATCACACAGGTTTCAAATTATTGTAATCATAGGAATCTCCACATAGAGACCACTCATAAATTAATTTAAATTATTTGAAAAATGGCACGTGTAGCCGGTTTAGATTCCTGTTACCAATTGTCATTTTTCAAATAATTTAAATTAACTATTAATATAGTAAAATGTTCTTAATATTGACACAAGTAATATGTTTGTGTTTTATAAAAATTCCTTTGTACTAGAATTCTACTATCTTAACGTATTATTATATTGAGTATGGATGAGGAGGGTTGCTTAGAGGCAATGCACCCGCATTATTGTGAAGTAAGTATAGGGAAAATGGAATGTAGGTTTCTGAAAGCTACAAGCATTACCGAAACTGCTTTCAGGGTTATATTCACACGTTAATAATATAATCTTATTAGTCACTTTTGACGAAAAGTATCAATACCGATAAAACAACAATAATAATAATAATAATAATAATAATAATATAAGAAATATATGGCATCAGCCCGCAAACGAGCCATACCATCCCACCGGCCACTATCTGTTGGTGAAGATTGTACCAAATTATGCGTATAGAAGGTGTCATGTGGTCAGCACAACGAGCCTACCAGTCATTTATCTAAATTTTCTTGACCGGAGCTGATACTTCTTCATTCAAGGAGCACCTCATTAGTCTTTTTCATGCTGCGTTGAGCCCGTTCCAGTCCCACTGTTCACAGAAAAACATGAAAGCGTCAGGGATCAAACACCGGGACTTCTGAATCTGTGTCCAGGAGCTCTAACCACTAAGCCACAGAGAAGTTCAATAGTAATATATTTACTTTTTAAATATTTAATGTAAAAATATATTTTTTTTTTCACTCACCTTCTTCAATGAGTTTACTTCACTATAGTTTGCAATTACAAAATAAATAAAAATACGACTCAAGTCGCTTATCTTTGATTTATATTAACATATAAAAATGTGGTTTTTTGGCACGGCATCTTAATAAGCTAACCGTCCAGGTTAAACAACGATTTTAATTAAAATTTAAGGTAAAGTAAATTTGTCATAAGAGTGGTGGTAGCTAGCTGACAGCGAGCAGAAGATATAAACACAGTTAAAAGAAAAATACAATTAAAAACAAACGGTTTGCTGTGAAAGTTGTGACTACCAAAAGTGACAACGTATCAACATATGGTCTAGTATATCATACGGCTTGGCGAATGGATACATGAGAGTAGATCTTGTAGCTTTTTCTATCGGTTAGATACCCCCACTCCTACGAAGAACTGACTGTAGTATTAGTTGACATCTCGTGGATGAGGGATTAGTCTTGTAAAGCCCCAATATCCTCGCACTTTTTCCTAGTTATAGTACATTTGTTCATCCCAGGACGATGGGCAATGTAATCAATGCTGAAAGGTCGGAGACTTACCAGGACATTGATCGATGGGCATGTGGGTTAAGGCGTCAGTTCGCCAATTTACTTGATCGCTTATGGTGGGGAGATAAAGGTTCGAATCTCAGTCGGGTGCCCTTTAGGGTGATTATAATATATATATGTTAGTTTTTATCACCATGTCTTACTACTAAATATGTTGCTATATTGTTTCTGGTGAAGATATCTAGGTTCAAATCTCAATCGGCTACACTAGTTTGAATATCAGTAAGATTCATTAGAATTCAGTAGATTCATTATAAGTGACTGTGTTTTATTTTCTCTATTTTAGTTTTCACATCTTCTCTCCACACTAACGTGGGTACATCTCCTCCAAGAATTCAGTAGATTCATTATAAGTGAGTGTGTTTTATTTTCTCTATTTTAGTTTTCACATCTTCTCTCCACACTAACGTGGGTACATCTCCTCCAAGCTACTGTATGTATTAGAATGATTTGTTAGTAACCTGGGTTTTTAACGTATAATTTAAAAAAATATAAGCCCTAAAAAAGCTTGCGTTTAACGTAGTGTTGGGTCAAATCCACTAATTTACGAATCCAAATCTTATTTTTATCTTTGAATCGTGAATTTTTAACTCGTTTCAAAGTTTTAGAAAAAAATATTAACACAATTGGAAATAAAAATATAATATGTTATAAGAAAAGTATTACAATTTTTTGTTTGCTATTATGCAATAATTACAAAATTATCACAAAATTTAGATGGTAAATTAATTAAGGCTATTTGAATTCTCGTGGAAGAAAAGTGAAAAACCATTTAGGAAAAACACACTCAGTGTACCCAACTGCGATTCGAAACCCGATCTTCCTGTCATCCGCAGTCTAGTCCATTACGAGAGTAACACCCTAACACCATGCGACCACCGAAGCAGGTAACACTAAATCTTATATCCGGAAACTTCCAGATTGTAATCGCTTCCAAACCATAACAACCGATTAGTATTCTTCTCTTTGACAGGGCTGAACAAACTTATAAAGCGACTGACTCTGGAATAACAGGCTGGGGATCAACTCTTACCGCATTCAAAGTGGTTCCTAAAATAAAAATGGCTGTGCTGTTACAATTATTCACACACCCCTCTTCTCCTTATATTGATTTGTTGGTATCGCAGCAGTTTTAATCAGTGTCTGAGGGGCTAGAAATGTCTAGGGGACTCTAGTTCGATCCAAAAATGTGTCTTAAATAATTTATTATTTGTTGATGGAGTCATTCTTTTACAAGGATATGATTTCCGAAGCTAGGATGTGTAGTAATTGGGGTTCAATCTTTTTTTAAATTAGTCAGTTGTTTAGTATAATTTCTATATAATATATATGTAGGTTTTCAAATAAATTGTGACTATGGTAGGGAAACACATTTTTGACATTTACACAATCTACTAAAACAATTGTCATGTATTCGTACGTCAAGTAATGTTGATCTAAAGCTGTCGCTTTTGATATATAGTACGTTACTAATAGGCCCTACCTATTATATAATATTAATATACATAGTAGGATTGAATACGTGTAAGTAGCCACCGTATCTTCCTAGCCACCACAGGGTGGCAACTAACACGTTTTTCTGCAGGGTGGCAACTAACACGGTGGCTGCTAACACGGCACAGTAGGACTATATCAAGGCTGACCGCAAAATAATAATATTAAATATTTTCTGAAAGATTCTTCCTACCAGAATTCCCCTAAGGGGGCATGCACTATATAATGTAAGAAATATTTTGAAAATCTGTCCTTGACAAGTATTTAAAAACTAAAATAAAAAGATATATTTAATTTTTTGGAGCATTATTATTATCATCATCATCATATTAGATTAAAACGCCAGACAAAAGACAAAAAAGTGGTAAAGTTGTTGAATGTGCCGGCAAATGATGAATATGATTTGAACCATGGATTTCAGAATATGAAGACCCTGATTCCTTATTTAGTCCATGTGAGACTCCAATCAGCTGATAGTGACGTCACAAGACGATGTTTGTTACAGGAACAGTAAGGCCCCTCCAGACATCGTTTACCTCGGATTGAGTTGCTTAGAAACGTTCTTTTTCCTCTCAAAACAAGGCAGAGTGCAAAAAGGCGCTAAGCTAACAACCAATTGTGAGTGTGGTATAGTCTAAATATTAGTATTTTAGATAAACGAGTATATGAATTATCAAGTCGAAAGGCGTGACCTTTTAGAAGATGCTACCACCGGAAAGCCTCTAATTATTATAAATATATTTATAAGTTATTTAACCTCCAATTTTTTTAAATCTAAAAACGTACACTGATTAAATAACACAAACTAACTTCGGTGGCTTCATGGTCTAAGGCATTATCATCGTAATAAACTAGACTGCCGATGATGGGAAGTTTGGGGTTTCATTCCCGGACAGGTGTAACATATTCTGAAAATTGAAAAATGACACCTGGACCGGGTTCGATTCCCGTGTCCAGGTGTCATTTTTCAATTTTCAGAATAGACTGCCGATGATGAGAAGTTTGGGGTTTCATTCCCGGACAGGTGTACTGAAAGGGTTTTTTCCTAGATGGGTTTCCACTCTCCCTCCACGCAAATGCAGCAACACTTCCACTAAATTAAACCATCATAATCCCTAGGACATTAGTGTAATTAGTACATAGGCTAATAATCCGAACGGGTGGGAATACGCAGTGATGAATAAAAAAATAATGTTAAATGATAGTCAATTGAGGAGTAAAATAATTGACATATATAGAATATATAGAAATTAATAGCAAGGGAGTTGAATTGTTTGAATACCACCCCCTACCCTGGGCAAATTGAATCCTGCAACATTGTAGGAAATGACTATTCCGTAAGGCGTTTCAGTCATGTCTGTCCCAGCAAACTGTAACCCCAGTCCAATCTGGTGGGATACCACATTTTTTACTATGGATGCATGCGCAATCCAAAGCTCCCATCAAATTTCATATCCAATCTAGTTTGTGGAAAAAAATCACTTGACCTGAGATTGATTTTGAGATAGACAAGAGAAAGTCCAGAGTACATTCCAATTTCATGAAGTGAATATCTCTTGTTCAAAAATATCATGTTATTTTCAACTAATATATTTGGCAGTACTGGGTGCTAGCACACCTCACCCCGGATTGTACTTTCGTAATTTTAAAATAGGGTTCTTTACTTAAATATTATTATAAGCTTTATCGATGGAGTGATTAGTTAAATAGGTCAAATGCTACTTAGATAACACGCTCACATTGCAATATGCCAACAATATTATATTCTTTGCATGCGCCTACTTAAACATCAGTGAACATTTTGATCAGTACTGCTTTCAAACTGCGTACAACTTTACAGGATTGTTCCTAGTTTTGTTAATAATAGCAATGATATCTTTTCACGTGGCAAGGATGACCTCGTATTGTATTAATCACTGAAATGAATACCGGCACCGATAATCGTGTGGTTTAAATGTCAAATTAATTTAATATAGTTTTCCGGTGACGAAGATGTGGGAGATCGAAGGCCAGCTGGGTTTACTGGTCGTGTTTTTGCCCTTAGTGATTTTTTATTATTCATTAGATCAAATATGAGTAAATTTCTTACAAACTCTTTCTTTCTCATCCCTAACACATAATCGTAAGTGAATATAATTTGAACGCGTAGTAAGACATAATGGGAGAAAAAAAAAGAAATATTTTAGAAAAAAAATCTTATGTATTAAGTATAAGAATAAACATACCATAATGACTAATTAACTGTTACAGGTTAGTCTCACTTCTAAGTGGAGATGTTATTCTTTCCTATTGCTAATAATTTCTAATAAATCAAAGTGTAATGACTCGTTTACCCTCAGTTGTGTCTGATTATTAGATTACGTAACGGACTTGTCAGGCCAACGTCCATCTTACGTGTACGTTACTACGTTGGCATGAGTTCAGACAATCAGAATAACACAACGGTCAGTTCAAATGATCATATATATTTTATGTTGATTCCTATTATATGAAGCTACGTCTTCAGACATTTCATTGTCGACAATAACTTTGGAAGCATAAAACAAATATATAGAGGAATTTTGTTTGGAAGAACAGTTTAGAAAATACAAACATATTATTTGCTGTCAACATTGATAATATTGTTTACTATATTATAAATATTTTATAAAGGTATTTAGAATATCTATGAAAAGTGATAGTTGCAGATCATATGACTTGATGTATGAATATATTGAAGTTATTATACTAACTTTTGTAACTGTTAAATACTGTTCTTTCAACTATAAATCCTTCTTAGGTTCGTAATGATGTAAAGCATCCGACAAAGGGGTGCAATAAGTATATCCACGGTAAACTGGGGTGGAAGAAAATGGGAGTTAATTACCGTATTTACAGTTTTTATTAAAAATATATATCTTTAAACAAAATTAAAGATATGTCGTTTCATTAAGTACATTTGGTTTAGTTTTATACACAAGGTAATATGAACAGTTATTGAATATTGGTCATGGGAGTATTAGTATTCAAACCTATTAATTTTAAATTAGGATGGTAAGTTTTTTGGTTTTTACTTTTCGATACGCGTGGCTAGAGAAACAGAATGTTCACAATAAATATCTCTACTAAGAACATTAAAAAGTCAATCAAATCATATTCAAATTTCTTTGTAACATTTTTGAACTAATAACAGCCCACATGCATGAAATAAATATAAATTAAAAAATTTCATTAAAATTACTATTTGGCCTTTTAAAAACTAGTTCTGGTCAATTTTGTATCTTTAAATGCGAGCTATCTATTAAAATATTCTAAAAACAAAAATAGTTCCCACCACCTAAGAAACACATCTCCCCCAACTAAAGAACATTAGTTAAATATATTAAATCGGCTATTATAACGGCCATATTTTGACCAAAGTCAAATGTTTAAAAATACAAAATAAAATTATATTTATATTATTTTATCAACCTAATTTTGGTTTGTTTGTTATAAACAAATTTTAGCAGTAATGTTTTTACTTGTTGCACCGTAGCTTACCACTTGAATAAAGGCTTATCTAGTAACATTTTCAATCTAAAATAAGTATTTTATCTACTGACTTTTTATACCGATATCAAAATTTAATCATGATACTCACCATAAATCAGGGTTTCTACCCATGACCAATATAAATTAACTGTTCGGAATTACTAGATGTAGAAAACTAAACTATACGTATTTACTGAAGCAATAATTTATTTATTTTGGTCAAAAAATGTTTTATTTGAAAGAATTAATCTGTTAAAAAAAGTTTTTTTATTTAAAAAAAACTATTTTGGTCAAATAAGTGTTCTTATTTAAAAAAACTGCAAACATAACTACATTAAATAGAGCTCCCTTCCGTCACACATAAATATATATATATAGGTCTGTTAGTTTTAGTGTATTTTTATCGTTGGTTTTCAATTATTAATTGGACTCGGTTTAACTACCTGTTAGAGCTTAATTCATTTAATTACAAAGGAGGTAAGTGTAATAACTGTATAATTTAGAGGAAGTGTACCCTAATTTGAGTGGAAGTATATTGATAAACAATCTAGAAGAAACCACCCCCAGTCCATCCAGCCGACACCTCTCCAAACTAGACTAGTTGATCTTGGCGTTTAATACACGTGCCCACCAAAGAATGAAAGCCTAAATAATTCAGTTAGAAGGGGGTGGTAATAACTACCTGTTTCGATGGCTACATAGTCTAAGGCAACACTCTCGCAGTTGATTAGACTTCCGATGACAGTTAGATTGGGTTTTGAATCCCAGTCGGTTGTACTGAGGGTGGTTTTCCAAAATAGTTTTCCCCTTTTTCCTCCACGCAAATGTGCATACACTTCCTCTAAATTAAATCTTTCCTATCCCTAAAACATTAGTGTAATTAGTACTACATATGCGTATAGCCTGAACAGGTAGTAAAATGCGGTGTTAAAAAAACGTATTAAATATGTATCAGTATGCAGTACTGCACGTGTCACTTGTACTACTCTAGCACGCATGATGGTCCCCCTAAAAGTGGTGTGCAAGAGGCATTGTTCCAGGTGGGCCTCTGCGTAGTACCTGCAAATATCGCCAGGGGCGCAGCTTACCAACAGCCTTCGTTTATTAAACTGTATGATCAAAAATACATAAAATATAACTGCGTTATTAGAACTGGGCCAACTACTTTAAATCAAGGCACAAAAAATATGAAAAGAGACATTTATGACTTAACTTGGTGCTGGCAATTTAAAATATTCTTTTAACTCATTAAATAGGATATGCTTTTGCCTAAGAAAAGAAGTCATTAATAAAATTACTCTTTACTGAGCACGAGCTAGTTTATATTGATTTTAAGCCCACCCACATAATTATTTTTACGATTTAATGTTATTTTTTTATAATTTAAAACCAAATATCTACATTTTGAAAGCTTAAACATTTAATATTTCAATTGACTAGTTATATTTTTTGTCTATATATTTTATTAGTAAGAAAATATTCCATCGCATTAAGCCAACATTTTGTTTAGTATGTTGTTGAAATTAAATATAAATATTCTAATCCATAAAGAGGAATATGTAACAAATTTATTCTATGGACTTAGCTCGGTATTGGTAATTTTAAATTATCTTTTAAGTAAGCTTAACCAATTTGGTTATGAACTTCCTTAAGAAAATGAATCACCAGCACAATTGTGCACAGCTGAATAGATTTGGATGCGGTGTTTTTGATATCGGGTAACTTTTTACTGGCAAGGTTTTAGGCTATTGATCAAATGAGTTAAATGAATTAAAATGGATAGTTTTCAAAGAAACGCGCAAATAACGGTGTATTCTCATTATTCGATGTATAACTCATAATTTTTCTGTTTAACTGGATCTCCAAATCTAAAGAGTAGTTACAGAATATATTTCAATCTTAATCCCAAAGAAAAGTCATATTTTAGTTTGGTTAGTTTTTCGGTCTCACATATAAATGATAGTGTCTGTACCTATATATGGTCGCTTATAACTAATAGTCAGGAGGATTACTGTATGAATTGTGCACTTTGGGAAAAAAGCTATTTCTGGGTTTTATCGTGATCTGGGGTCAGTGAACATCGATTTAAATGTGAGAGGCCTCGGCTACATCATCCCGGTTATTTTTTACAACCTCCCCAAATAAACCTCAAGGATCAAAATGCTATCCGTCGGTTTTTCGACTTTTATGACGTGTTAAAGTGTCTGTGATTGGTTTTAAAGGGTTATGAAGCTTCATATTTGTCATACAATCCTGATCGACAATTTATAAATCACCACCCCTAAATCTTAGTGGGGCCAGGGGTTACTTTGGGTGAGAAAACGTTTTTAATTGGAAACAAAATATTTTCAAATAAGTGAGTTCCCTTTTAAAATAAAACGATGTTGTTAGACAAAAACTAACAGAAGGACACTTTATTAAAACTCCAGGTGAAGTTAAATTCATGCGGGAGGGGGTGGGGGGTGGGAGGGCAATGAAGAAGGAATCCTTGAAAACGCGCAATCCTTAATCATGACGTGGGCTGTTAAGGTCACAGCTCTTCATCAAACATGATTTTCAAGGCCAAAATGATTTGCTCTTGTGATTGTATTTAAGTTGGCTGTTACCTTAAATGATGATTTTTAGTAACACATGTCAATTTTCCTATGGCACCTGTATTAAATTTGCATTTAATATTAATGTTACCGTGATATTTAATGGTTCCTAATATATTTCAATTTTCTTTTCAGTTTCAAAATAAAGGATAGTATATTTACTAATATAATTACATTCATTATTGCCTAAAATAACCAAAATGAGGGTAAAAATCCTTGAGTTCAGTCAAAAAGTACAGAGTGCTAAGCCATATCTATGCCGGACATGCAGTAATCTTCCTTTCCCATTATATGCCTTTTAGGGGTGTTTCAACAGCAATACGGGGCTAAAAGGCACCTTTACATGGAAAAAATGTGCTCTAAGATCTATTTTTAGCTATTCCTGTTGCGTTTTCAACGTTTTAATTAAATGATATTGATTTGGTATTTTTTCCTTTAAGGGATGTTTCAACCACTTTAATGGGGGCTGAACGTTTAAAACATGTAATAGAGTAAATCATTTTGACCTTAAAAATCATGTTTGATGAAGAGCTGTGGCCTTAACAACCCACGTCGTAATTCATGATGGCGCGTTCTCGAGGATTCCTTCTTCATTGCACTCCAACCCCCTCCCACATGAATTTAACCCCTTCTGAAGTTTTCGTAAAGTGTCCTTATGTTAGTTTTTGTCAAACAACATAGTTTTATTTTAAAATAAAATCCCTTCTTCGAATATATTTTTATTCCATTAAAAAACTTTTTCCACCCCCAAAGACCCCCCTACCACCACTTAAGCTTAGGGGCTGCCATTTATAAATATTCGTTTAAGATTGTATAGCAAATACGAGGCTTTGCGACCCCTTAAAAAATCACAGACACTTTAACACGTCAGAAAAGTCGAAAAACATATGGCTAAGTCGGCTAACGTGTTTTGACCCTTAAGAGTTTATTTGAGGGGCTGTAAAAAGTGACTGGGGTGAGGTAGCCGAGGCTTCCCACATTTAAATC
>CABFWB010002186.1:0-38070 GCA_902151455.1 Timema bartmani
GACGAGAGAGACATCTTGTGGCTGGGCGGGTACCTCCAGTACAACTGCGTCATACAGTGCCATCTGTTGTACACGGTGCGGTACTGCAACTGCACGCCGTACTTCTACCCAGCTTCCGGTGGGTGTCGTTTCCTGCGGAAGAGGGGTATATATGGAAGTACACCCCCTCTTCGATTCACCCAACATCTCAAATTAATTTTCAAAAATTTCCCAGATTAGGACCATACCAAATGGCTTCTAAGCCATCAATTTTTTTTTAAATCCAGTAAACAGCAAAGACCATTCCAAATAGCTTATAGGGCATCCCATTTTTTTTTTAATTCCACAAGAAAACTACTTTAAATTGCTTCTGGGGGAAACTAATTTTTAAAAACAATTCTAAAACAAGGACTACTCCAAAAAGCTTCTATATGAATAACTTTTTCTTGCAACATTTTCCTGGAAAGGATTCTTGGCCTCCTCTTTGGGTTGGAGGTCCAAACTATTTTTATTTTTATAACTGCCCTATCCCCCCCCTAAGCAAACAGAGTTCTCCCATTACTGATTCTTCTCCTTGAGTGAAACACTTACCGTCTTTCGATTCGTGGGGAAAATACTATGATAAGTTTACAATTGCACACGTTAAAAGTGCCCCAAAAGCTACAAATTGGAAACAGTTCTGGAAAAATAGCTTTGATAAATTTTATCTAGGCTAAGGTAACTCATATTATTGAAATCGCTGCCCTTGGTTACCATACTACTATATTAGTTGTTAATTGAAAGTAAATATCGATGTTAGTAGAGTATCAATATGATTTACCACATCCGTATTTTCTAATAATGTCTTGTTGTGATCAACTTATTGTTTATACTGTATAAAATGTGCATTCATACAGTTGTAATTGTACTAGTGACAGCATAACGTCCTCCCGAGTTGAAGGCGGCTACATTATCTAATAGCTCGTGAGCTTAATTGATCACTTGTATATAGCTGACAATTTCCACACATCCATCGCAGGCTCTACCTTAAAACATTATAAGTACATTTACAAAAAAATCTTGTTTGCAGTAAAAGAATAATTTTTAAGACGATAAAAATCTTCATTATGCTCTAAAACATATTTTAGCTTTTTTTTTAGCATTTGCATGTTTGATATAAACATGAGTTTCGTGACTTTATTTATATAATTTTGCAATATTAATAAAAAACAATTGTATTGACAATGTGTGTTAAAAATTGTATTTCTCAATAACCAATTCTTGTGTAGATCGAAATGTTTTCTTTGTAATTTCAGCAAGTATTCATAATTGTGACCTCATGGGGCTAATCTGCCTATCAAAGAATAATCGTAAGTGTTTTAATTACTTAGTGTTCATTACCTTTAATTATTTAGCAATGCCATAAAAAGCTAATTTTCCTAGGGAGGATCAACTAAAAAATTTAACTATACCTTAAACTAATGGAAGATTTTTAAAGTATACATGGACTCCCCTATGGAAGTTTGTCCAATTCCAGGGGCGTCCTGACCTCCAGACCCCCTTCTTTAACCAAACATGTTAATTAGTAGATATTTTATCCTAAAGGTTTAACCTTTATTACGATTCCACTTTATAATCAATGTTTGGAACTTCGAGTTAGGCTATTATCCCTTTATAAAACTATCTCATATAGGAATATGGATAACTATTGATGACAATAAGATCCAAGCAAATGCACCAGCATTTGGCTGAATAAAGAATGGAATATTGTGAACAAAAAACCCCCTCGGTGCATCCCGGTCAAAGATTGAATTCCCAACCTCATGGGTGAGAGTCAAAACACACTAGTACTGAAGACTATGATCATAGTTTTATTTAAAACCTGTTTTTAAGTAGAAAATTTGGCAATTTAACACTTTTTCGTCATTAAAATAAAGACCAAACTTAATGTCCTTGAACCTGTCTGTACCTTCCAAACTCAAACCCTGACTAATTACGTGTCTAGAAAAGAGCAAATAGTTGTCCCATTCTGCCTTACGACTGTATTTCAGTTGTTTTCAACAATCAAAAGCCGCAACAGAGGAATCCCTACTTTGATGACAATGTGGAGGGCATGCAGTGTGACTGCATGGAGGACTGCAACCGGTACACTTATGTCACCGATGTCACCCTACTGCCTTCTGGGTAAGTAACCTTGCAATCAAGGGGTGGTTGTCATTTACTATGAAAGATACTTGATAAATATAGTTTTCTGTTAAAATATGTTAAATACATTATACACATCAGTTAGGGGTTAGATTCACTAAGGGGTGTCAAAGAGACGTTCCGGCACAACTTTGAAAAATGTGCCAAAATCTGTATTCGCTAAAAAGAGTCGATGCAGTTTGAGAGAAAATTTGTGCAGTTTATTTGTGTTCACTCAAGAGTAAGCACAACTTGTAAACATATCACTTCAATAAAATTGAAATGTAAGCATATTACCGCACTTCCTCAGAACACACTTAAGTTTCATGTACTCCAAAATAACATACAACTTTCAAGCACATCACTTGTTTCAATCTAGTAGTGTCGATGTTGCTCCCAATATGATTGGCTGGTTTAGAACTTGTGGTATCCTTAGTGTTAAGTTATGTGAAAATTAAGGTGCCATTTGGCTTCACACGACAGAGAGAGAAGACAGAGACATCATCTACTTGTCGCTCCACTAATTGAGAAAGCGACCAAGACATTTGTAACGCCAAACCGACAGAGCAGCTCTCAGTTTGTTGAGGAAACTAGCGCACATATCCTGTAAAAAATTACAACAAACAAAAGTTCCTATAAAAAGAAGAAGAAAATGATGATTTGTTGCTGTATTATATGCTTTGAAAAAAACAAAAAATATCTACGAGTTTAACACTCAAAACCAGACGAGAAGAATTTTTTTTGTATGTTAATAAGGATTCATTTATCATTAAAAGAAGATTAATCCAGGGTTTTCATTAGATTGAATCAAAAACAGTTTATGTACTGAGTTTAGTAGAAAAAGACATAAAAACAAAAGGCGATATAACACAAGAAAAACTGTCACGTTATGGTAAATATTAAGTACTATTACTAATAATGTCACAAAAAATCATTGTAATAATTTAATTAATTTTGTATAGTAAGCTGTGTTTCAACCAATTTGGGTGGTTCGGAGGTTGTAGCAGTACTTATTGGAGAATATAAAGATATCGCAGATGTACTTGAGCTGTACATTCCAGGTGATGGTGATCTTCTTACTTGCACATCCATTTTAGTCATTTCATATTTAGTTAAAATGTTGAATATTTTAGCCTGTATTTTTAAATGTGGATTTAGTTTCCTTGGAACAGATTTTACGTTTTTTTTAATACTAATTCTATCAATTGTTCGTCTTCATCTTCTTCTTCACCAATAAATTAAGCCATTTCAACGCCAAACACACGCTGCTTATGTGCGCCGCGTGACACTACTTGGTCCGAGAGCGGTCGGGCGCACTTTGTCTCTGTCAATTGTTTCTGTCTCGCGCTATAAAATGTAATTCATATAGTTGCATAGCGAGCAGAACAGAAGCGACCAGTCTCGGTCTCCCCTCTCTGTCGCATGTCTCTGTTGCGTGCAGCAAAATGGCACCTTTAAAGTGAACGTTAAGTTGATCGTGATCCCGGCATTATGAAAAGTGATAGTGATATTTTGACCATATCTACTACGTTCAACAGAAACGCAAATACTATTGTGTAAACAACAAACAAATTGGAGAGATAATAATGCCTGTTGCACATACCTTCTAAATCTAAAACCGAATATTATAAATAATTTTGTTGTATTTTGTTTAAATGAGTACGAAAAAAGGAAATTTTAAATGAAAAATGTATTTGGTCTTTGTCATCGAGAGAATGGTGAATTTCAATGTCTATGTTTGTACCCTAAGATAATAGTCCCATTAGGCACATACTTCTTAAAAAATAAAAAGTGATGGGTCAAAGAAGTAAAACAAGCTAGTAATGCTGATACACCTGATTGTATATTTAATGTTTAGAGAGAGCAGTGAAAGGAGTCAAGAAATCGTCATGGACTTCCACTTCTCCTCCCACGGTATGGTCCTGTATCGCACAGACGTCATCTTCGGCTGGTCCGAGTTAGTGGGTGCGTTCCTCGACAGATGGAAAGTCCAACCAAACCACTTACTGGAAATAAGAAGTGATCATTAGTATAACATTGATTAGAATAACTATACGAACAGGAAACATATACATTCCTTTAATTCCTTATGAATAGCGATAAAGCCATACTTTCGATTTTGTCTCCCAGGAAGCAAAGTAAAACATAAATTTTCTTTCGAACAAGAGTCAAACAAAAATATTTATCCATTCTGGTTTTTTATGGTTTTCCAAACAAACATTTTTTAAGATTTCTGTCCTGATTCAGGTTAGAGAAATCAATGCTCCTAATCTTTTCGGTTCTTAACTAGGTTCCAGTTATTTCAATGTTTTATTCATTAGTGTCAGAGTATCTAAAAAAAATTAGGTTAGTAAAAATGTAGAACCTTTAAGAACCAATAAGAAACTTAAAGGATATAAATTCCAATTCCGGTTCCCAATCAATTTATTTTGTTTACGGTTCCTTAAAAATAACTGTTAATTTCAGTTTATCGGTTCCGGTTTGACTTACTGCTTTTGAATTAAGTTCAACTTGTTCATATCAGTTGTTTAATACTCATCATATAAAGGTTTAACTCAAGTGTTTCCCAAACATTTGAAAGTCACTTACCTCTTTTGGGGCCATGGCTTTGCCAACGTAACCTCTCCAGTTCTTACTAGAAAAAAATGACACAAATACTTGCCATCTTGTGAAGAATTGTCGTTCAAAATTTTAACCAAGTTTTAGAAATTAGCTCAACAAAGCCATAACATATGTAAAGAATGGATTCAAAATATCCATGACTTCTTGCCAAAATCTATGATAATTTGTTTATAAGCATTATGATTATCAAAATAAGTTATGATTAGTAAAACTTTGTGGAACGCAATGCCAGAATTACGCAGGTGGGGTCCTCAATGTGGCATCTAGTGTGGGGCCCATATAAATTACACCATAGCATGTCTGAGTAAAGGTAAAAATTAATCAACTGTTTTGATTTCACACAAATATTGGCGTGAGAACTTGTAAATGATCCATGAGGACTTTCCTAGTATATCTTTCAAGACTCAGCAGGGTTTTTAATTTTTGATCTAAGCTGCACATCCAGAAATTTGTTTTTACCTCATTATTTATTGCAGGATGAACATAATTGTAGGCACACAACAATAATATATCTACAATAGTTTGTAATAGATAAAATGATAGAATAGTAAGAAAATAGTAGACCACAATAAAAGTAAAAACATAAACACATATTTACACACACCTCAATATTTCAATGCTATATATAATAGCATTGAAATATTGAAGCAGGGTTGCCAACTCTTTAGTAAAGCGATAGTACACGGACCCAAAATGGATATTATTTTGACCGGCAGGAGACTACATTTGGTTACTAGAATTGTGTGTTTTAAAAAAAATAACGAGAACTTAATAAACAAGTGTTGATACTAACTTTCAAGTTTGCAATATTGATTAATCTACCTATTTTTATATATAATTAATGCATTATATTGTTTATTTGTAGCAGAGCCCTAGGATATTACTTTTAGGAAATCTCCCAATATTGGATTGTACTGGTGCTGAAATTATATCAAAAGTAGTATCCAGATCGTATGGTTGGCAAAACTGTATTGAAGTGTGTGTAAATATGTGTTAGTGTTTTTAATTTTATTTGTGCTCTATTAGTTTCCAACTATTCTATCATTTTATTTGTTATAAATTATTTTCGCTAAATTCTCATTATTTCAAACATACATCTACAATAGAAGATTAGAATTAATATTTTCTTTATTGTGGGGGTTTGTGCGGTCTCCCCCTTAAATCCGGCACTGGTAGAACATGCAAACCACAATTTGTAAAAAGCTGATCCAACTGAATATGCATGGGTAGGAAATGTTAAATAAAAAAGCTTTTTATGGCAATTATTTGGTTTAAAATTTATCTCAGATAGCATCAGTATAATAAAACTCGCTTCACTGTAACTGATATAAAAACATTTATTTTTTTATGTTTTCAGTCGCATTTGGTGGTATTGCCAGCTTATTTCTGGGATGTTCCCTTCTGAGCGTAGCGGAGATTATTTACTTCTTGACAGCTCGCTTGTACCACCATTGGATGTGTGTACGCATGCGAGGACATGGGAATATGATGAGACACAACTAATAGCTGCCATGGACGTAATGTTTCAAAAACACCACACGCTCTTACTCGCGTTTGTGGCTCGGCTGTCAATTTAAAATTTAGGTTGTGGATGATCTTTTAAAAATCCTATGACAAAACAAGTCCCTTTTTGATTTTACACTACTAATTAAGAGTGAAGGAAGCAAGGCTGTGGAGTCGGTACATCAAGACTTCAACTCCGACTCCTCTATTATTGTCAAAGATAATTCATAACCAAGATACAGACCGAGACAAAAGACAATCTATATTGGACACTTAGGAAAATGTTATCATTATTATTTACTCATTTTTTGTAATAATATTTTGATAGTAATAAAGATAACTTATAAACAAATAAAACATGCCTAAAACTTTTTTTTAAAAGAAAAGTGCAACACATTTATTTTATATTGACATATATTTAGTATACAAGTATTTAAAATTATTGCTACTAATTTTACACATGTTACTGTCGATTAAAAAAAAAAGTTGATTTTTGTTATTTATTAGCTTCATCATCAAAATGGAAGTTTTGTTTCAAGATACGTTCACATTACACTTAAATTAATAATTCCAAACAGATTTTAAGCTCATATATTTGTAATATTAGACATCGACATAAACCAGAGTGTCTACAGATTTAGAAATAAACCAGGAATGACAAGATGGCCACAAATTAGGTAAAATATAGCAAAATCTAGAAAAGTCTGTGAATTTTTAAATTGGTCAATGATAGATTTGGCTGTCTAGGCATTTTTGGATCAGGGAAAAGTCGAACAATTTGAAGCCATTCTAAGTGATCTTCTCACTAAGCCCAACCTTAAAATAGTTATTCATGACTACAACAAAAAATTCCAACAAATTTGATTGCATATGTTCTTGAAATGAGATAGGCTTAATTAAGAATGTCGACACTTATGATTCCCCAATTTCTTGTAATAATGGTATACCTAGTCAAAGTATATATAATAGCATTTTCTGACAAGACGTGTATTAATCACAACTTGTGAATGTGAGGAATGTCAGGCCTCCACCGTGGTTTAGATCCCACGTTAAACTGTAGTTCCTCCATTTCATATCACAATCACCCTACCATTACACATTAACATAAGTGTGTATAACCCTAACGGGTAGTGAGACGCAGTGCTAATAATAATAATCATAATAATAATATAATAGCAGTAGGCATTTATTTATATGTAGAAAAAGTATTAAAAATATGATTCTTACAAGTATGTTAATCTTCCCTTACATTATTTATTCACAACAAAAACATTTCATTCTTAACATTTATGACAAAAATTTCATTTCATGATATATTTATTTTTAAACTTGTAGACAGACATCCTGTAAATATTTGTTTTGTTATAAATTGCCAACTTATTTACAATGCTCAGTACAAATAACATATCATGTAAAAATTGTTAATAATGGTCAATTATGTCAATTTTAAATAGAATTAACGATATTCAAACTATACACATTTTTACTTAGTAGTGGAAGGCATTGTTCTTTGACTGAAATCACCTTAAAAAAAAAAGAGTACCAAATACATTATTATAGTTAGTATTATTACAACAAATCAAAGTTTCCAGTTTAGAAAAAATATTTCCCTTACTCAAAGAAGTAAACATGAATTTGATCTGGCTATTAATAAAGACAAATTGTAACTAAAGGCAAAATTTTAAAATTCAGCTGTAATTTTTCTATCCGTATTATTGTACAACTTAAGTTTGAATTGATTCTTTTATCACTTATAGCAGAAAAATACCTTTTATTTACTGGCTTTTAACACCAAAATCCAACTTTCTATTGAAATAAATCCAATGCCTTTATTTACCACAAATCAGGCTCTGTACTGATTACACTATGGCTCTATCTGATAAGGTACACCAGAGTGTAATCGATCAAGGAAAGAATGAAACCTCTCGAGGTAAGCCATAGTTATAGTGTGAATACGCTAGCACAAGGTATGTTTTATATTTAAAGATTCAATGCTAACATTTTCAAAACATTCACCTTCGATTCAAATTTTACATAGTCTAATTGATTTAAACATTATTTTTTGTGAAAAGTGATAGTAAATTTGAGATTAGTATAAATTAAAAAGTTGAGATTTGTATTTGATTCAAAAACTTACTAAAGTCTGTTCATGATAGGTTTTTACCTGGATGACAGTTCAAAAATCATAAGTTTAGGTTTTGGGTTGCCAACACTTGTAAAGGATCACTGATTTGTTATAAATGTTAAGTTTTTTTTAATTACCTGTTATATTTTACATTTAAAATAATGTAAACTTAAGTTTTATCATTCTATTTAATTACTTTTAATAATTTCATTTTATCCAACTCAAAACAATATTTTAAACATAATTAAAAGTACTTATTCTCTGTTTTGTAATGTTATTTATGATGTGTAATATAGTGTATACATCAATACCTTTTAATACAGGTATTGTATTTACTTATAAAAGAGAAAATACTTATTTTTTTTATATATAAATTATTTTATGAATATTTTATCATATTTCAAAATATTTAACTGAATAAAATATTTTTATCCACTGCATGGGTGCATCTTTGTAAAATACTTATTTCCGTCACATTCAATCACATGGTTTAAATTCGTCGGTCACCATTTTGAAGCTATGTTAGACCTTTTGTGGAAGTGCTGTGAATAATATATTTTTAAAGTGGAATAAAACGATAAATAAGCTTTGTGTCCGACCTCAAATAAATATATAAATAATATTGGCCAAAATTACTGTGGTTAACTATCACATTCATATTTTACCATCTGTTTTCATTGCAGTTATCCAAAGAGATAGATGTCAGCTGTTGGCGTAGGGATATGTTAGGGACTATTTCTAGTAACATTTGGAGCCGTCATCCAAGTAAACTTAGGTCATGAATGAATTAGAGCTTAAATTTAGAAATGTTTAAAAGAGTAATAAATTGTATACTAAATAATTATATTAAAAGTGTTTGTGAAAGAGATTTGAATCCTGGACCTTTGGCTAAGTATGCCCCTGTAGGTAAACTACCAATTAAGCTACATACATCCAAGAAGCACTTCTCAAATTTCCTTTTTAAGATGCTACAAACATGTCTAAATATAATATATAATCTATATACAATATATTATAGTAATAAACTATATTCAGTGTCATATTTAGAGTCTTTTACCACAAGCTATCAATTAGTCGAGAACAAATAAACTCTATGACATCAGCACAGCAAACTCTCCAGCCGTTAGTCTCAGTTTTCTAGACCGGATCCGCTACTTCTTCATTCAAATATCTCATCTGTGCTCACGAGGCTGAGTTGACCGTGTTCCAGACACACTGCTTCACAGACAGATCTGCAAGTGTCGATGATTGAACCCGGGACCAATGGGTCTGTAGCCAAGAACTCTGACTACGAGACCATAGAGGGGGTCATTGATTAGTCAAAATCAGATGAATATTGAAAGCCATAAATAATGAGATACACATAATATAGTCGAAAATGTTTAAAAAATCTATAGTGTTGACTAATATTCACCGTTGAAAAACATCTTGAAATAAATAGATTGATAAGCTTCATTAAATTTCTGCGCCAGATGTTGGGAAAAAGATGAATGTGCTGCGCACGTAAAAACATATATTTTATTTTTGTCTTTACATAAGCGATTATTTCCTCTCAAGGTGGCCGCCTCGATAAGCGAGAAATTGTCGTGCAGACGTTCAGCTCTAACGCAATATTTAATTATACAATCTGTTATTTCAAAAATATGGTTCATGTCCAAATAAAGTCGAAAGATTCCAACAGGGCTCTTTCTCTTTAACAACCCTATAGTTTGAGTTTTATCTACAGAAACAAATGTATGAAAATGTGACATAAGCTCATTTTCATCTGCTTGTTAATAATATTTGTGGAGCTATGAAACTAGCCTTGATGGAAAAGTGCTCTAGATTTAGCCTTCCTCTCTAACAAATATAGTTTTTTATAGACTCACAATATAACCTTTTAATATACTCAAGAAGTAGCAGCGAGCTTTCCTCTTTACCGTAAGATAAGCAGTTTTATAGTTTTCTTTCCCCTCTTATTGAAATGACAAAAGAGGGGTTTTCAGTTGAAGGGTGAAAAGGAGTATAAGTTTAGACAGAATAGAGACGTAAAGCCAGAAAACGACACAGCCCAGTGTATTTTAAGCAGTGTGGCCAGAGAGCGATTGATACTTTCTCACTGACCGAGGTGGCAGTCTTACCCTAATGAGATATTACCACCACTCTATAAAATTATCCAAATTATGACTTGCAACAGTTTGACTAACGGCTACCAATGTCATCGGATAATTTAAAAAATTTACAGAACGCAGTATGTGGCTAAACATATTTGTAGCACATTGAAAATTGTTTAGAGATTATTTTATTTTAATTCAAAAAATTTGAGAACTTGGACAGCAAAGTTGGTAGAGCAATAGGTACATAAAGTTGGAGGACAAGAGTTCAAATCCCTATACAGGTGACATTTCCTTGAAGTTCCTTCTGAGAAGACAAGTTTGCTGTGTGTTTATTCCAATATTTTATCGTTTTGCTTCGACAATTTTCCGGCCTAAGCAAATGCCTGGCTTCACCCATGCCTAGGTTCATCCATTTGCCATTTGTACAAGATATAATTAATTACCTTTGTGCTCTTACAATTTGAAATAGACTCTCCCACATCAATTAACACACGACATTTCTAACACAAGTACGCCTACCATAAAGAGAGCTTATATTTAAAGTAGAGTCTGTCATGCACTAAACTTTCATATTTTTTACATTGTTTTTATGTCCACTAAAATTTTCAAATAAAAATAACAGTTTCACTGATGTTATTGTTCAATAAAAGTCACTGGTAAGTACATTTACAAGTACATACATGTTCAAAGCTTTTTTTCAAGTAACTTCCTACCAGTATTTCAAAGATACACATTGTACCTTAGTTAACGAACCTTATTTTATGTGACCATTGCATGAACATAGATATGATCGTCATGAAAAATAGACAAAGTTATCAAAATGTCTCAACAGTTATATTACACCATAACTGAATGCAAGCAATGATTTTTCTGAAATTCACAATATAAAATTACAGGTCACAGAATTAATGTTGGTATCTACATAAGCTAAGTATGCTCCAGACATTTCTATAGAAGCATACCCTGCTTCGCAACAACTCCCTTTCTGAACTTCGCATATTCGGCGGTTTTAAATGGTGACTATAGCCCGAGCATCTAACAGCTGCCTGGCTGTTGTGACGGTTTAGCGACATGAGGCCACCGGCTTCCTGCGAGACTCGGTTTGTTTACATACATGTTACGTGCTGCATTGAAGTGTTACACTCTGTGATTTAGTGATTTATAAACTGTTTACCAGTTTTTAATGCTTTATTAACACCAGTTACGCAACTATATGATGATTAATAGATTACAGTTTTACATCATCAAGTGAAAAAAAGAGAGGGCAATGATTAGCTTTAGGAAATAGGTCTGGAACCTAGCATGTCGTAATAGTGGGGCAAATCTGTGTTGTGGCAATTTACATACTTAACAAAGAGTTTCTTCTAAATGTATAATTTAGACCCCCCACCTGCCAATATTTCATACATGTTTGACAAAGAGTCACCCTAATTAAGTCCACTAATTAAGTTTTCTCAATAAAATACAAATGAATGTATAAATAATGTTATCTTTAATATAATGCTCATGCCTTGAGTTGGAATTTTAAAATGTCTATTAAAAGTACACTAATTGGTGAATCTATGGACACTTTTATGCCAGGGTTCTTGGAGTAATAAAAAAAGTAGTTAAGAGATTTCTAAAAAAAAAAGGCCTTGAAACAGAGATTTGAAAAAAGTGTCACTAAACGAGTCCTCGGATCCGAGTTAAAGAACCGCAGCAATAGATCTAATCTTTCCATTCATCACATAAATAAAAAACACAAAGCTAAAAACCATCGATAATTCTTTACCAACAAACTACCATAAATAACAGCATGGATAATATCATAAAATGATGATTTTATCTCCTCAAAACAATACAATAATTTTTTCTCTAGCAGTTCCAAAAATCAAAGATTGCAAACACCACAGGGCCTAGTGTTATTATTGCACCATTAAAGTTTGATAAAGCGTTGAGTACATAAAATAAGAGGTCTAACGAGAGTTTTATGTTCCCCTTTTTGTATTTGATAAAAACTGACAGTGTTAACATTACCTAGGTAATATAGTCAGAAACTAATCTATTGTACATTTAAGAGAGCATTCTTGGATTAAATTTTAGAAATGATCAGGAAGATGTTTTTGTCACTGACGATAACTAAAATAAATCTTAATGTTGCATATCTTTCAAGGTTATGTTTATCAAATTTTACAAATGTAATGTTTCACATGCATGAGAGTTTTTAGGCAACGTATTAAAGTGAGTCGTTAAAATATCTGACACAATTATGCTCTAAGGGTCTATTATGACCTAATACCAAACAAAAGATTTTAAAAATTGAATCAATTAACAAGATTTAGGCTTACTTATCTTTTTAAACATTTATAGAAAATTCATACCTACTTAAAATATCTCTGGTAGTTGGTACTTATTTAAATGTTTCAAGACTTTGGCCTACATAAATCTTCACAGATCTCGGTTTACTTTCCAAACATTGGCTTACATTATAAAGTATGATTTTTAAATTAGTTTTATTTTGTAAACAAAATAGTGTCCTATATTATTCTTAGTATTTATCAATACCAAGCTCAGTTTGACTCGAATATTTCAAAGCATTATAGCTTCAAATTGAATATCCTTTATCATATCATAATTAACAAAATAAATTGAATTGATAAACCACAGCTGAAAATGATAATAAGCTAAAGAAAAAAAATTACCTTAATGAAACTTAACTAAAATAAAAACTTATTTAACAACTAAAACGAATTTTAACAAGATTGCACGAAAAAATTACCACTACCTGCTTTACTCTGGTAGAAATGGTCTTTATAAATAGGTTAGTCACTACATCTTTTAGAGGGTCACACAAAAACATTAAGAAAATAATATCTGTACAAATAATGTTTGATTCTTTCTTTGATTTCAATTTTACTACAGTCATTAATATTATTCTCAATAACATAAATCAAATATGTAATATTTCCCCTTTATTTTCAATCAAATTAACAATTGTAATCATTGATGCTAAATTTAAAACATGAACAGAAGATTTTTTTTCCGCCTGCTGTGTGTAGGCTACTGGTGTTTAATTGGCTAGAGACTCTTCTCGCATTCTTATTGGCTGATATTTCTCAAGTCAAATCCATGTATAACACATCAAAAGTTGTAGTTAAACTAACTTAATGAATTGTGCACTAATCGCTTTGTTTCAGTTGTCAAAGCTATCAATGAAAGTACAATGGTTATGTTTTTAACTTTATGCACGTAATGAATTCAGCGCTATTTTTTTTATTAGCAGAGCCCGGGTTTTGATGACATGTCATCTTTTTTCTGGTCTGTCACATGCAATGCTCATAAGTAGATGAACTCTGCTCATGATCTCCTGGTTGTAGAAATGTATATTTAACAGGTCATTGATGGGTTATTTTTAAGCATTATAAAGATTTTAGTAATTTCAGGCATTTTTTTGGGTCATTTTAAGACATTCGTGTCGAATAAGTATATCTTTAAGCTCAAACATTGAATAAGCTATGTTTTCAAACAGTTGTCTGAATGAAAAAATAATGTAGGCTATTAACGTTGTACCCACTTTGCTTGTTTGGTTGTAAAATACACATTCCTGGTGAGACTGCAACTAGGTGGAGAGGGTTGCGTTGGGAGGGGGTAGCTATTACTTCTGAAGAACATATTTGTAAATCAATGTTATATTTAGTAGAATGTAAGGGTTTACATGTTAAGGCTTTTCATTGCACTTTACATTTTTTGTAAAGTGCGTGTATGATTTAGACATTTGCATTTATTACGAGTTTTTGTTCATATTTTAGGTCATTTTTTTAAAAATAAGAAGTTATTTTTTAGAATCTTTAAATCATTTTTTATTATCTTTAGGACATCAAAATCTGGGCCCTGGTCATTAGTTTTGCATGAATCTAAAACCCAGACTAAGATGGTGGATACAACTTTGAAACAGGTATCTACACCATTAGGTGAAATTTTATAATGTTTTAATTTGAATGATGATTTTAAATACTTAAATCCAGTTTATATTAAGCTGTGGTTTTACTAACTTAGGGACCTGGTTGGTTTTAAATAAGAGGCCAGGCATATCAATAGGTTTGAACCTAGACAGAGAAACTCGGATGCTCTTTTGGGGTTTAGTTAATGTTCATTTTCTCTACCTCCTGAGTAACCCACTTAGGTTAGAACATGCTAGAAAAGTGTTGACTATACAAAAGTATTTTTCAAAAATGTTTTTTTATTACAAATTTGCACTGTGTCATGAATATTCCCGACTTGAAGATGTTTCGCACCAAGATGATAATACAATCACAAAGTCTGAAATAAAAATAAACAAAACTATTATTTAGAATCACTTGTAGGTGGTTATATTATTTGCACCTACTCTTTGATAAAATATCACAAAACACACAACCCTTGATAATCCAAAGGGTGGTCAGTTACTTTACATTTCTTTATGATGACCTGGTGGTCTAGGGGTAAGGTGTCAGACCTCTGTGCTGAGGGTCCGGGGTTCAATCCTAGGTCCCGGCACAGATTTATCTGATTGCCAAACCCTTCCTTCACCTCACCTTCACCTCTGACAAGACGTGTATTAATCACAACTTGTGAATGTGGGGAATGACAGGCCTCCACCGTGGTTCGGATCCCACGTTAAACTGCAGGTCTTCCATTTCATCTCACAATCACCTTACCATCACACATTGCCGTAAGTGCATATAATAATAATACATTTCTTTACAAGAGCTGATCTGGAAAGGCTTGGTTAATATTCCAGGTGTGTACACTAGATGAAATTTTAAGCATGGTTTTCCATCAATTAAGGTGAATGCTGGTGCATTTGATTAAAATTGACCCTCCTTTCGCATACTTTTTTAATTTGGAGGTGTATAGTGTGCACTTTCTGAACCGACTGATTATATCGGCACACAACTTGTAAATTAATTTAAATTTAGAAACCCCCCTCCCCCCATTAATTCATCACCGTGGAAGGGTAAAACCCAACATTTCATTGATGATAAAATTTTCGCCTCTGCCAGGAATCGAACCTGGGACCTCGAGATCTGTAGGCAAGCACGCTACCGACTTAGCTTAAGGATTCGGACTAGTCTACCGAGTCTTTTAATCAAGTTGTTTAGTTGTGGAAAGACTTGAAAAGAAACCCTCAGATCAGACCTTAATCTAGGATTTTTTTAAGGTTTCATGAAAAAGCTAAGACTAAATAATATCCAGTGTGATTTTAATGGAAGCATATTTTTATGTGTCAAGTTAGGTGATCTGCAGCCGTCAGGTTTTATAAATAGGGTAACATTCTTTTTGAAATTATATTAATAGAGTAAAATATTGTTAATGTTTAGCAGCAAAAAGAAAAAGTTTGTTTTCTCTAAAAGTTTATAACTTACCAGAATACTACTATATCCTACTGTAACTAAAACTAAGCCAGGGATGGGCTGTCATTGTCATCACTATCACTGGCGGTTCCTGCCACATCAATGTTTGAGGCGACTGTTTTCTTCTTGTTTGTGGCGTTGCTGTTAGTGGTCAACTTGGACAACGAAGCTACTTGTTTTTGTAAAGTCTTAATTCTCTGCGAGAGTATCTCATGTTTCTTCTCGTGATCGTTCATGTTAGACTTCATCTTGCTACGCAGCTCATTCTCCGAGGTGAAATGCTTCGCCTTCAGCTCGGTGATCAGTTTGTCTTTCGTCAGCAACATGTTGTCCTTAAGTGAAATCGCTCTTTGTAGCGACGCTATCCGATCCCTCAGTTGTGTCATGGCCACCACGTGGTCGGAAGAGTTTGGATCATGGATATCCACCAAACGGTTGTTCCCTGCGACACTGGCACGCGATATCTTTGCGGGAGGTCCACCCCCTTCATTTCCATCTTGTCCGGGGGGGGTTGGTAGGATCATCTTGGTGACATCAGGTCTTTGGTGCCGCTTATGTTTTGAAGGCTCTTTTTTATGGGAGCTAGACGCTAATTTCAGATGAGCTCGTCTTTCAGAATCTGTCTGCTTGGTTTTGGCTAGAGCACGTTTGTATGATAGAGTGCACAGCCAGCATAAAAGCTTTCCGTCAACTTTCTTATCTTCGTCTTTCCTGTCGAATGCACACTTCTGTTTACACTGCTCGCAAGTGACTGGGGGTCCGTACTTCTTCTCGGCGTTGTTACAACGTTGGCACTTGTTACCTATGAAGGCCGCGATTATATTGCAATAGCCGCACGCAGACGGTTTTCCATAACTCTTGACGCTTGCTTCGCACTTTTTGCAAATGGCGCTGGGGCTACTCTTATTTGTCTGCTGGAACTCTGAGCGGCAGTAGGTACACTTTACCACGGGAAAAGACCCCCTACATTCCTTGCACAATTGTTGGCCTGCTGATAGCTCTTCGAATGGGTGCCTTGAAAAACACTTGGAGCAGGCGAACAATGCAGACATTCCTCTTTAATTAAACGACCAAAATGGTTGTTTAGAATAAGACTAAACTATTGAATGATAATATATTAGTTATTTAGAGATTGCCATCGAACAAGTAAGAACATGATTTTACTGTATAGCATGATATAAAATTCCATTTCGAAAATCTAATTTTATAACATTATTAACACAATATCAAAGATAGGACAAGCTAAAATCGCATTACTTCTAGAAAAATAACAACAAACACGTATCGATTTTCAAGTAGAAGCTAGCCAACATTTCAAACCCACAATTACTTCAATGTCTGGTTTTGAAAATAAACCTGATTTGAGAATCAGATTACAAGCTTATAGGAGCGCTTTATTACGAGTATAGTATGTACAAATAACTGAATTTGCTATGAAATAGTCGGCCTTACACTAATTAATAGTTTTAATATGTACGATTTCCAATAAGTTACTGTGTAGTATTTTCTTTATTAAGAATTAAAATATATTATATTTTAACTCGTAAGGCAATCGTTCAAATTCCACCCTCAATAACTAGGAACTGTTTTTTTTTCCATTATCCCGCCATAGCAGTTTTAAAGTTTCTTCCTAAAATACACAATAGTGCTAGCATAATATTATTCTGGTTTAAAAGTGTTACTATCCTGCATGTAATGTAGGCTACATCCAATAAGAGGTTTAAATATACAATATTAAATCCCTTTAGGAATATATTTTAAACAGCTATTTATTGAGCCCACTAATATATCAAACAAACTGTAATTTAAGAGTATTTTCACATTGTAAATAATGTTAACTGTTTAGTGTTACCAATATCCAACAAAATGAGATCAAAATATTATTAAATATATTTGTTTAATACATAGACCTAAATAAATACCTAAGCATATACTCAGGATGTACCCTTCGTTAACCTTAAAAGGTACCTAGCAAGCTTATCTTGACTTGTTATACTATAGTGCAGCTTTCAAGAATGTCAACCTATTCGAAAATTGTTATTTTCTTTATAATAATATAATTACAAAAAAAAATCTTTTCAAACGATTCTAAAAATACTTTTAGCCAATTTTTGCTATAAAGAAGCTTCTGCTAAGTTACTATCAGGGAAAAAAATCTAATATTTTTAAAACCACATAGTGTTTTAACTGACAATCAAGGTATACTTAAAAATTATATTTTTAACAAACTTTATAGTTTTGAAGGAAACAAACTAAAGCCCCATCTATAGAGTTTATATTCATAAGGTGCATAGTACTCTGTAAGAGATCAACTCCTCAGTCCACACTAACAGATTGCTCTCTACAGACTCTTCATCCCTAATTCCTTAGTCCTTATCACTCCGTAGAAGTTGACTTAACTCTAACTTTCTAAGGACTAGTTTATACGAACTGGTAAGGACTACTAATCACAGCAAAGTACGCACATTGAAATGAAAGGCCCAATGGCATTATCATAGCAACTACACTAATCAGCTCATGTTTTAAATATATTATTTGTGATTCACTTAACCTTCCTTTCAAATGTTGCCTATCCTGGATGTTTTATCAACATATATTATGTAGTTACTATAGTTAATTATTGTTCAGCCGGGATAGCGTTTGTTTCACAGATTACCTCAACTTGGTCCTAGCTATAGAAAATTTTCTTTCAAAGAGTTTAATTGAACGTTGTTTACAACTTTATTATTGGTTGGCGGTCAAATGATAACGGATATGGATTGTGTAGAGGCGATTTCCATTTCTAAGGACCATTAAGGACTTAAAGACTATAAGGGTGAGGAACTTACATACTCTGTAGCTGAGGCTTAAAACAAACACACATATCTGATTTAATGACATGTATTTCAAACTATACAAATATGGATTATTGTAGAGAGAAATATACAATAAATGTATACAAAATTATGCTACATTATCAATAGGCTAGAAATGAAAAACCTTTGATCAAAGATACAATGGCATATAGAATGTGCATTTATATTAATTTACTAGGTAAAACATATTTCTTTGCACTTTTGAGGTACCAGTGGGCATTTGCATAGTTTTATGTGTAGTTTTTGGGAATCCAACACCTTAACTCAGTCGATAGCATGTCTCTCTACTGAGCTAAGGGTCCCGGGTTTGATTACTGGCATGGATGAAAATTTATCATTGGTGAAATGTGGGTTTACCCTTTCATAATGATAAATTAATGGCCGGTGACTGGATGTTGTGCCTGTTCAAGTCTTAAGTTAGATTATAAGGCATATGAAGCTACAACAGGGCTAGCAAGATGGTAGTGGATAATATACGGTTTGAATAAAAAAACTGACCTGAGCCACAGGCTAGAAACAGTAATGGATGTAGTAAAGTAAATGTGTAGTCTTTGGGAGAAGAGGTAATGGCCTTATGTGCCAGTTTCATAGTCAGACCGAGTACGCCTCAAGTGCGGCGCTCTACTAAATACAGGACAACACCTAGGGCATTCTACCCAGGCTTGAATGGAATAAGCCAGTTTCTCATGAGAAACTGGCTTATTCCATTCAACTGGTTCATTCACTTGAGGTGTACCAAGTTTGACACTCAAAGTGGTCCTATATTGTATCAATCTTTCTTGTAGCTTCTTATATAATATAAAGTACTAAATTGTATGGATACATTATAAATTTACACAGCTAGACAGAACCTCTCACTTGTATAAGAAAATAAACATAAAACAATATTTATTTGAAATTTTATATAAATAATATGGATTTGCTGTATTTATAATTAACACAATACAATTTTTTCAAAGAAACACATAAGAGACACACATATCTAAGGAGTTATTATATGATGTCTCAAACTCACATGTGATATTTTCATACCTAATTTATTAAATAAAATAGTAGCCAAATATGGCTAAACGACTATAAATTAAGAAAACTTTATAAAATTAAGGAAAGATATAATAATAAATTGAAAATTTAGTGAAGAAAGCGCACCTAAGGAAAGAGGGAAAAAATGTGGGAGGAATCCAATGCACAAATGTGACATCATTTTACTTTTTTTTTATGTTTTTCTTCATATTTTTCTTCTTTTGATAAAGAAGGAGTCATTTTCGGTCCATCATCGTCGTCAACAGTCACCATGGTAGATGGTCGCTCCCACGATAATAGTTTACATAAACATCACCTGTGCAAACAGGACGTTGCAACCAAAAAACAAACAGTCACAAGACACCGCAGTCTCAATAATAGTCTACGTCCACTTCAACTCGAAGCACAAGATCACACACGGTAAAGACACAGCTCAGTTCCTTCTCCTACGGACACGCGATATCCTCCAGGCGTTTGGCTCCTCGTATTTGTTGTACAAAGGCTCAAGACGCTGGTTCTTCTTGAACTTGCTCAACTTGGTCGGGTCCGAGAACTTGAAGAAGGCCGGGGCAAACTCCACCAGCCATTTGGGGTCTATAGTGGTCACTTCCCGCATGTATTCCTTCGTTGTCTGGACCAACTCATGATAGATCACCCTGTAGAGAGTAAACATGCTGTAAATATTGGTGACTGCCTAAAAACTCTAAAATCTTAGCACCGCGTCTTATTACTTGTTCAGGTTGTATGCTTATATACTAATTGAGCTAATGTGTTAGGGATGAGGAAGGCTAAATTTAGAGGAAAGTGTTCCCATATTTGCATGATGGGAGAGTCTGAAAAACTTAAATAAAAAACACCCTCAGTACACCCGACCAAGATTATAACCCCAATCTGTTCCGTCATCTACAGTCTAGTCTATTGCCAGGGTGACGCCGTCAACCATTTCCCCACTGAAACGAGTTGGATGTTAATAATGTTTTAATCTCACCACTCTGGCTGGCGGTTGAACAGGGCGGACGAAGGGTGTATGTAGACCACCTGACTATCTACAAGAGTCCTGTACCCTTCTTGAGGATCCTTTTTGGCAGCATTACGGAAGAAACCAGAGCACACAGTCTTCTGTACACGTACTGTATTCTTGCCCGCAGACACAACGTCCAATTTATGTCTGTAGACATAAAGTTTTAATGAAACACATGGGATATGGCAGAAACACACTTTATAGGGGTGGAGACCTGTATTTAATGTTGAGACGAGAACAGAATGGATATAATACCATAGTTACGTATGCAGCAAGAGTGACAAGGAAGGTTGAGGGCATGGAGAGCACGACGCTAGCTGTCACCAGGAGAAACATGATTAGGAACAAACTGTCCGTGCAAGAGTTGGGGTACATGAGATAGAGGGGGAAGCAAGGCAAGATGGTATATCACATAATGAGGATGGAAAATGAAATAATCCCAAGGAGAACGATGGAGATAAAATATAAAGGAAAAAGACCCCAAAAGAGACCAAGAAATATATGGGAGGAGCAAATAAAAACTAAGTTTGCAAGTGAAAGGAGGAGAAGAATGGAAACAAATAAAGAAGGAAGAGTGGAGGAAGGATTGAAGAAGATGGAGGCGGCATTTTACTAAAGTGATACCGGCCACAGGTGGGAAACAGTTCATGATGAGTTTCGAACATCACTTTAGTGCTCTTTACCAAAACAAGAACAAAAAACAAAACATTGTCTGGAGTATGGATGTGAAAAATGTATCGATACTTTATTAATGTAGATATTTTACTTTCAATACTAGTATTTTTTTTTCAGATACCTTTATTGATATTAGTACTCACACTCTGGTATCGAAAGAAACAACATTTTTGATATCTTCGCTCATCCTGGGATTAAATGTTTACTAGGGCGGACTGTGGAGGAAGAACAAATTACCCTATTTCTCAATTCTCACTCATTTTCTGCAACTCTAGCCATTCGATCTCTTTTAGTTCATCATTATTCATAGCTGTTCTTTCATCTTTATCAATATAGCCTGATGCCTGACCGGGCGACGAGGCGAGTGGCGACCATCTACTACCCCTTCCTTTATCAATGAGCAAGGTCATTGCAAACTAAACAAAATAACCTTTTGTAGAGCTTAATGAAATCAGTCACCTCAAGGGTGTCCCAAGCAGAACGTTTATGTGGGTTGTTTAAGCAGGGCAGGGCATCTATTCTTCTTTTTTTTTTTGTTGATAGTTTATAATCTATCTTGATAAAGTATATAAACAATGAATGTAGTTAAAACATGGCTCCTCTCAGAAGTGAGTTATGGAAGTTTTTTTTTAAGAAGATGGATAGCGAAAAAGCATCTCAGGGAAAAAAAATTCGATACCAAAACTTACTGCTTTCGATATTTTTCCTTCAATACAAGTACGGCATCGATATTTTTCTTCCGATACTTTTAATGAATACAGTATCGATACTTTTCTTTCAATACCCCATGCCTAGTTTGGGGTCGGCCATTTCCAGTAGAGAGTATGCTAACCTGTCCATTATCCCCAGCAGCTGTTTGCGGACATCCTGAGCCCTCTTCAGCGTGCGGATCTGGACAAAGTTCTCGTAGCACCACGCATTAGAGAACTTGTTGTTCTTCCACGAGTTGTAGACGGCCAAGAGTGTCAGGTGGTCACCCTCAGCCTGGTTGAACTTGGCTTTCTTTTGGTCTGCCAGTGCTTGCTTGTCCTTTGGCCTGCAACATTTCATTGATAAAGATAACCGAAATATCGTGAGACGTGTTTATGCAAAATTTTACTTTAAAAGTGTTAAAATGAATATCAAAATATTTTTTTAAGGTTCATTGTAGCAATTTTGAATGTATTATTCATAGGCAAAATGAAATATTTTCGTGAAATTGATTATTTGATCTTTTATCTGCAAATAAAGATAAATTACAAAGATTTTAATGAGTATTAGCAATATCCAAACTCAACACATTTTTACTTAGTGGTAGACAAAATTGTTATTTGCCGCTTAAAATTATCAGTAAAAAAAAAGATAGAAAGTATCACATGCAGTGTTGTAGTTTTCTTCTTAATAGTATTATAACAAATAAAAAAAATCCAATCTAGAAAAAAAAAAATCCATCCACCAAAGACCATTAGTAAAGAAGTTAAGTGTTTTATCTGACTAGTTACTTTTTTTACATTCATTACTGTTTCCAGCCTGGGTCAGTTTTTTATTCAAGCCATATATTTTCCACTACCAGCTTGCTAGGTCTGTCATAGCTTCATATGTCTTATAATCTAACTTAAGACTAGGACAGGCACAACATCCAGTCCCCGGCCGTTAATTTATCAATGTGAAAGGGTAAACCCATATTTTCATAAACGTTTTATCTGGCTAGTATGTTAGTTAAATTGTGACCAAAGGCAAATATTTAAAATCTAAGAATTTAAAATTTAATGGTCATTTTTGTATCTATATTACCATACCACTTACGTTTGAATAATTTTTTTGTAGCATTTTTAGCCTATATTTTTTTTATAAAATTTTAATACCAAAATCCAACTTTTTATCTAACGAAATTCAATCATTTTATCCATCACCAATCAGGATCTCTAGTCATTACATTTAATTACATCTGGATATTAAATTCTTCAGGTAGCATGTTCAAAGACATAAAGATAGTTAATACTTAATAGACAATTTATGTTTAATATATTGCATAAGAGTTAATTATAGACGATCTGACACCTTAGCTCAGTCGGTAGTATGTCTGTCTACTGAGCTAAGGGTCCTGGGTTCAATTTCTGGTATGGCCGAAAATTTTATCATTGATGAAATGGGGGTTCACCCTTTCAAAGTTGATGAATTAACAGCCGAGGACTGGATGTTGTGTCTGTCCTAGTATTAAGTTAGATTATAAAACATATGAAGCTACGACAGGCCTTGCGAGCCGGTTTTGGTAAATAAATGGCTTGAAATCGGTTTGCTCTGCATGACTGCCCAAGGTCAGCTTCAAGTTCAAAAAAAAAATCCGGATTTGAAAATTAATAAGTTTCACCATTGAAAGTTAAAATACACATTTCTGTTAAATTGCCATCATTTTTTATTGCTGTTATTTACATCACAAAATTATGTTCACATAACAAAAATCTAAATTAACTAAATAACATGTTGTGATAGTAACTTAATTTATCAGCTTAAGATGAAATATGATAATCATGTTTGCTACTTTAAAAAAGAACTCCATGGCGCCAGCCCGCAAGCGAGCTATACCCACCGAACAGCCGCCGCATGTTGGCAGAGTTAGTACCAAAATTTGTGGATAGCTTTGAATTAATAGTCCCCCTCTCAGGTGGAATCAAATTGACCCAGAAAACAACATGTGTCCCCTCGCTCCCCTCAGATGCACCCTTGAAAACCACTGAACCAACCCTGCCATCTCTGTTCAAAAGCTCTGAGAAGGACCTTTGTTACCTGTAAAAGACATTCTGTACCGAGAGCATCGACACGATGGTGAGGACTTCATCAGAGCAGTTGAGATGAACGGACATGATCAGCATCTTGGAAAGGTTAGGCTCCAGAGGGAACTCCGCCATCTGCGACAAGCAACGTATGATGCTCAACATGTGTGTATCAATTTAGCCGCTAAACTGTTGTATGATAGCTAGCTAATGGTTCTAGTTAATTAAACTCGCAACTGTTTACAAATGACTTACCGTAGGAACGGCTTAACAACTCAGGGGAAAGCTCTAAAAAAAGAAAATTAAACTGTTTTGACCTCGCTTTGACAGTTAAATGACCTAGGGCGTCACTTTCGGAATAGGCTGGACTAACGATGACGGGAAGATTGGGGGTTTGAATCTCGGTTCGGGCATAGCGAGGGTATTTTTCTTAAATGGTTTTCCGCAGTCCCTCCACACAAATACAAGTACACTTTCTCTAAATACAGCCTTCCTAATCCCTAGCAAATTAGCTTAGTTAGTCCATTTGTGTAGATCCCGAACGAGTAGTAAGACAGTGCTGAAAACCGATGAAAAAATAAAAACATATTTGATTTTGACCTCGCAATGTTTTATAGAACTTGTGTAAGAATCCACATGACTTTTAAATTTTTGGGCTACATTTTAAGATAGTCAGTTAATAATTCAAGTTTATACAATTTACGACATCTCCCTTGGTAGAATAGGGTGTTTGTCCCTAAACTAAATCCCAACAATAAATAATGAATCAACGCACCCTCCTGCCAAGCCTGGTGAGAAGCCCCTCGTTATCGAGAGCACTCAACGAATGCAGTTGCTCCAGAGCCATGATTAAGCTCTCCACCGGGGGCGCGTCCATGAAGTCAAAGTGGAGCAAATCGTTGATTCCCATAGTCTTTAGTTGAAGCACGGTCGTGGCCAGGTTTGTCCGCTGGATCTCAGGCACCGGTGTGGGCAGCATCTCGTCTCGATACGCCCGCTCCGTGTACAGCCGGTAGCACTTCCCCGGGCCTGTCCGACCGGCACGTCCAGCCCTCTGCTTCGCCTGCGCTTGAGAAATGGGGGTGACCACCAGCGAGTCCATGCCAGTCTTGGAGTTGTACACCTTCTGCTTGACAAACCCGGGGTCCACTACGTAGTAGATGCCATCAATGGTCAACGATGTCTCCGCGATGTTGGTGGCGATGACGACTTTACGGGAACCGGGGGGCGCAGGGTCGAAGATGCGGGTCTGCATCTCACTGGGAAGAGCAGAGTACACCGGTAGGATGATCAGTTCAGGTACGTCTGGTCCCAGGGACTTCATTCTCTCGTATAATATCTCACACGCTGTGTCAATCTCTTCTTGACCAGTGAGAAACAATAGAATGTCACCTACAGGACCATAACAAACGTGAATTATACACATATTTCAAATAGAAATATCAATAGTATCTACAACTAAAATTGGCACATAAAGTATTTCATAGCAAGTGAATAAGCTAGAAATATAAGCACAGCAAAATATTTGATTAAATTTTTAAGGCCAAGACATTATATCGGGGAACCTTTTGGTTTGCAGTGGTAGGCCTAATGTCACGTTATGGATTCCTTATACCCTTGCATACTTCATGTACAGTAAAGTTTGCCAAAATCATAAAAACCTACATACCAAAACAATAAACATAAATTAATGTATTTTTGGGAACCCCGAAACAAGTGAATGGGTTTTTATTTATTACTCTACATTTTTTTCCTCGTTTTATCTGTGGACCAAATTAAATGAATTGTCAGTTCATTTATCAAAACCTTTTGATACAATAAGGACCGATTTTTAATTTGTTATTTTCATTAATTTATACATTCAAAGGAACACATTTTTTTAAGTTATAAAAAAATGACAGAAAGTTTTTTATACTTTTTTTTAGATGGATCTGGGTCTATTTTGAAAGTCAATTTTAGACATGTATTGTAAAAGTATACTTAAAAATAAATCAGCATGTAATAAGGATTATAAAATATAATCGAAAATAATTCTAGAATGGATTGCCAACCAGGGATAAATAGAGCAATAGATGCAGCTAATTTTTAGCATAATTCTTTTAAACTAGTGATTTTTTTTTTACTTTTGATTAGTTAAAATACTCACTGTTTGAAAATTTATGATTTAAACAATGAAGATATATAATTAACAAAATATGCAAGATGGCTACACCAAACCCATTAAAAGGCTACGGATTTCCCATCCCTGCATTAGATAAATTAATAAATAGAATACAAGTGGTATCTACAAAATAGGTTTGTAAGAGACCTGCTATGGAAAAGAGAAGTGCCCTTGAAGCATAAGGAAGTATTGTACAGGGTGTATTAATCACAACTTGTGAATGTGAGGAATGCCAGGCCTCCACCGTGGTTCGGATTCCACGTTAAACTGTAGGTCCTCCATTTCATCTCACAATCACCCTACCATTACACATTAGCGTAAGTGCGTACAACCCGAACAGGTAGTAAGACGGGGTGTTAATAATAATAATTATAATAAAGGGTGTACTTTGTACTCATAGTCACATATGCAGCAGAAACATGATCAGTGAATGTAAAAGAGACGAGGAAAGTGGAGGCCATGGGAATTAAGTTTGTGAGGAGCATGTTAGCTGTCACGAGGAGAAACAGGATTAGGAATGAAGTTATCCAGGAAAGAGTCGGGGTACAAGGAGTACATGAGATAATAGAGAAAGCAAGGGTGAGATGGTATGGGCAGGTAATGAGGATGTTGGAGTACGAGATAGTAGAGGAAGCAAGGGTGAGATGGTTCTGGTCATGTAATGAGGATGTTGGAGTACATGAGATAGTAGAGGAAGCAAGACTGAGATGGTATGATCATGTAATGAGGATGTTGGAGTACGAGATAGTAGAGGAAGCAAGGGTGAGATGGTTCTGGTCATGAAGTGAGGATGGAAAAGGAGAGAATACCACATAGATTGAGGGAGATAAAGTATGAAGGAAAAAGACCGCAGGGGAGTCCAAGAAACAGACGAAAGGAGCAGATAACAAAGTGTGCAGTGAGAGAAGAATGATGGAGAGATAGAAGAAGATGGAGGCATTATACTAAAGTGACTCGGCTGTAGGCTGGAAACAGTTGATGATGATGGTAGCACAAAAAAAAAAGAACCAAGTTCATAGCGAGTTTTAAGCCACTATATTAAAAGACATGAGCAATCATCTAATCAAGCATATGGTTTAAAAGTGCCAAGACTGGTAAATCTTTTGACGGCATTACCTGGTGGTTCCCTCAGATGGATCTGCATGACCGTGATGAGCGACGCATCAAGATAATCCGTCTCTGGCTCCTTGGTGTACAACACCTCCACAGGAAACGTTCGGCCAGGAATGGTGAAGATTGGAGCTTCGAAGAAATACTGTGAGAACTTGACAGCGTCCAGTGTCGCCGACGTCACAATCAACTTCAGCTCGGGCCGTTTCTTCACAGCCTGTTTAAGTAGCCCAAACAGTACGTCCGTGTGAATGGTCCTCTCGTGGGCCTCGTCCAACATGATTACCGAGTAATACTTGAGGTCAAGGTCTACCAGACACTCCCGCAACAACATACCGTCTGTCATGTATTTGATCACAGTCTCAGGACTAGTGCAGTCCTCGAAACGGATGGTGTAACCGACTTCCTGACCCAGCCGACAACCAAATTCCTCGGCAACTCGTTTGGCCACGGACATGGCCGCCACCCTCCTAGGTTGCGTGCAGCCTATCTTCCCTCTGCTCGTGAACCCAGCTTCAGCTAGGTACTGCGTTATCTGGGTCGTCTTCCCTGAGCCCGTCTCCCCGATCACAATCAGAATTTGGTTATCCGTCACAGCCTTGGTGAGTTCATCTTTGAGCTTGAAGATGGGCAGACTCTGTCGCTGCTCGAGCAAAGTCATGTCGGTCTTACGGCCGAATGAGCTCTTCTTGCCGCCGATCACATGTTTCTTCCACTCAGGCAAGTCCTGGTTGGTGAGTCCGATGCCGCGCATATTGGCCGCCAGAGTCCTACCGTCTGCCTCTGGAAGGGGGTCTATCCAGTTCTTGTTTAGTCCGGTGGGGATGGAATCCATCTCTTGTTCGCGCTGCAGCATTTTCACTTCTCTGCGCTCCTTGGCAAGAGCACTCTGCATCATGGCTGCCTGTAGAAACATTAGCGCTTACACTTTACTTTAGATTAACAGAGTGTTTAAGATTTTGAGCGTAGTAGAGTTTTTTTATGTTTATTTCTCATCAAATTTGAATAAAGATGTGGCATAGCCAAAAAGTCATTAAATGATATGATCCAAATAGATCCACTTTCCTAAGAAAAATGTGTTTTAATGCCACCCGGGTTTGTCGGCTTGACATTCTTGGCCTTCTACTATTGTTGGCTAACATGTAACCGATGTCCGAGGTTGGGGAACCCGATAAGATGTAATGATGATGAATTTGTGGTGTCAGTAAAAGAAAACTAACTTAAGCTTAACAGCTTAACTAACCAGACCACATGGCGACAATAGTAATAATCCCGCTCAGGGAAAAATACCTGTATACCTCTGGGAATTGAACCCTGGACTTCTAGATTAGTAACCAATAACACTGACCACTTCACTTGACCAAGAAGCAAGTCACTCTTTAAAGATAATATCAACATAATTTACTATTCTATTTTATTTGATTCTTCTAGAATAATCATCCCATCCACATAGCTCATAGGAATGAAGATGTTCGGGCAAGAATCAAGATGTAGGGCGGGTATGAGATATTAGAGGAAGCAACTAGAGAGATGTTGTGGTAATGTAATGATAATGGAAAAAGAAATAATCACAAGGAGATATGAAGTTTTGAGGGGAATGATCATTAGAGAGACCAAAGAAGAGATGGGAGGAGCAAATAACAAGAAGTGTGCAAGTAGGAGGAGAAGAATGGAAGCAAATAAAGGAGTAAGAATGGTGGAAGGAAAGAGGGAGATTGAGGCATTTTACTAAACTGACCTGGTCACAGGCTGGAAACAGTTGATGATGATGGAATGAGATGATAAACAGACAGAAGTTTAATAATCCAAGGAATGCTCAAACCTGCATTTTATATAAAACCTAACTTTGATGCAGTCGCAAAAAAACCCTTACAGTATAATATGTTTGGTAAAGTGACGAGTGGTAATGAGCCTGACCTGAGCTAAAGAGCCGTCAGGGTTCTTGACGATCCTCACGGGACTAAGGTCATGAAGCATGCGGCCGTGACCTTGGAGGAAGGGAGGTTCATCCTCCACCATCTCGATCTCGATATCCTCCTCTTCGTCTTCCTCCTTGGGAAGGAGTCCCGTCTCGTCGTCAAAGTCGGGCAACTCGTACTTGTCAATGCAGGCGGCAGAGAGCATCTGGATAGGAAGAGCGATTCCGTTGAAGATTAGTTGTAAAACCAAAGATATACTCAAGGTGAACACAAATGTAATGTGTGTTCGCTATTAGTGTTCGGCTATCACGGTTACACGGTGCTCCCTGAATGGAAATAGATGCTTTCATAACCAACAATTTATGTGTTTGTTCACTACCTGTTGTATTGTATGATCGTATATTGTAATTCAATAAATAAATGCTCTTGCTTGGAGAACGGACAGCCTTTCTACTGTTGGCTGCCCTGCATACCTTCCCCTGTCTTATGCTGCGGCAAAACCCGTAAATAAGGTGGGGGGTGGGGGAGCTGGAAGGGAAACCAATCGATTACCATAAGGTAATGTCTTGTAAGCTACTCAATAGTGTAACCTGTCAAGGTAAGCGTACTACTGTCCATGGTAAATAGTGTGTAAACCCTATGCATGACTTATTTGGTGCTGACTGACAGTTCACAGCTGACAGCTGACGGCTTTGAAACGTTACCAGACCAAATTATTAATCCCTACGTTGAACCATATGATCTGCAAAAAACATGTGTTTAACAGCTGTAACTTCTGACAGTCAAAATTTAGGTATATACCTAAATGTTGACTGTCAGAAGTCAGCTGTGAACTGTCAGTCAGCACCAAATAAGTCGTGGAGCTACTGTACATGTACTAGTTTTAAAACATTTTGATGGTCAAATTGTCTTAGGCATCACTGTTAGGATAGACTGTACTGCTTTTGACGAGGAGATTAGAGTTATAATCTCAGAAGAGAAGTTTTTACCAAATGTGTTTTTCCATTCTATCTCTACACAAATGTGGGTGGACTTTTTAAAATTCAACCTTCCTCATCCCTAACACATTAGCGTAATTAGTGCATATGTGTATAGTCCAAATGAGTACTAAGCTAAATAAAAATACTAGTCTGAAACGTATCTACTCTCAAATTCATGGACACGCAGTAGGCAGCATATCTGTTACCTACTCTCAAATTAACCGACACGCGGTGGGTAGCCCTTACCTGTTTGATCTCCCATTTCTCCGGCGAGGAGATACGATGAACCCTCTTGCGACTGTTTGTCTCGTCTTCCTCCGCAAGCGTGCCTTGGAGCTCCAGGAGGGACGTGGGACGATCGGGGTTCCTGTGGGCTTGATCTTCGTCCCTCTCTTTCCCTTGCATCATCGCGCCGCTCGTCGGGTTCAGATCCTCGCCCGTGTCCTGGTCGACATCCTTCATCGACAAGGAGACCTTCTGGCCCGTGAATGATAGGACTTTCACCTTCGTGGCGCAAAAATATAAAACATGTTACTCTTTGTTTCTGTTCAATTGTTTCAAAATTAAGTCTTTCAGCATTAAAATGTTATTCATGCCTTTCATTTTGTAAGCCTATATTTTTAGATTTATCTAGGCCTAAATTATTGAGCAAATATTTTTTAAAAATTTAAAAACAGTTAATAATATTGAGTATTAGCCTGTAATTTGACTACTAGCCACCCATAAGTTGCCTAAAAAACCTCCACATTAAATTCTTAACCAGGATTTTTTTTATTTTTTAACTAAATCCCTGGGAATACACATATGGTAGAATGGAAATGGTTTAAGACTACCAACCCCAAGGTTCGACTCGTGTCAAGTAGTCAACGATTACCGTATATAAGAATTTACGTTGGCCAATGTATGAAGACCCTTGTCCATCTGATGACTAATAGGGCAGCCTAGTTTATTTTGAGGTATAGTGAAGATTGGAAAGAAACTAACCTACATTATTGAAGTTTGTTGTATTTATAGTCGCATCTGTTTTAACTATACTTATACCGGGGTACCCTTGTATCTTATGTTGGTTTGACTCAATGTCTATGCCGATAGATAAATAGCAAGTGTTAGAAGCTCGATTCACTCTCAGAGGAAGGTTTAAAGGAACCACTATTTGTCACATGTATAGATTTGTCCTAGTGGTCAATAAGTATTCTCGTTACATTAGATAGGAACGGCCACAAACCACGCTCCACAGAGGTGCCTCAAGATTATCGTTAGCTGAGCCAAAGGTCATGGCGGTAAGACACCCAATATCATAATCGAGAGAGCGTGTGGCACCCATGATGGGAAAGTCACATCATCCTTAACCTGCTACAGTCGAACCCTCGGTTGTTCAGGCCACCAACCACTGTCAGGCGATGACTCAGAACTCATTGGGTAACTCGGCAGGAAAGAACTTGTAATATCCTGGCTCCAGGGGTGGAAGGAGTTGACCCCTCTATAATGACTGGTATTGGTACGGATCAAGATGGGAACTCTGATGACTTTGAGATTGCCAAGGTTTCTTAAGATATTGCCCAGTGGGGACTTTGTAAAGATGTCCTGATGGACAAGGGACCCTCGCCTTCTCCCGTCACTACATAGATGACCTTCCAAGATTTTATCCGTCCGCCCAGGTGGTCAGTCTGTAGAGACTTTAGCCGGGGGCCACCACTATAAAAGCACCTTGTACGGATTTTACTGGCTCAAGTCACTCCAGCCCTTGCGGCCAGATAATATATAGTTCTAGGTTCTAGAGTTCGGTGTTCTGTCCCTAGCTAGGTTAGTTGTAGGTCATGAGCTGACATAGTCATGCAATTAGAACAAGCTTTATAAATCGAGCTTGGTGTTAGAATTGCAACAAGAATTAGTACCAGTACATCAAAGTTCAATCAGCTGGATATGTTGTTGATTCATACCTTAACCTTGTGCCCTCTCGCGACAACATCAGAGACATTGGTGACTCTACCTTCTCTTCGCAACTGGGAGATATGTACCAGCCCCTCCCAACGCCGACGCAAGCCTTCAAGCTGTACGAAGCATCCAAATGGAACAATGTTGGCAACTTTACCAGAGTAAATCTGAAAAAAGACAAACCACACATGAGTGAAGGCTGTTGAAAGTTTGTACTTCCCTTTGTTTATTTCAAGTTAATCAAATTTGTTTTAAAATAAGAGTTGATTAGCTGACGCAAATAGTTGACACAGGCTAAATGATAAAAGTAGGACTAGTTAAAATATTATTTGCTAAGTTATATAAATCATAAATCCTTACCCGTATTGGTGGTCATCTATTCTAATGTGATACCGCCTCGGTGGCATAGTTGGCTAACGCGCTTGTTTCGTGTAGAGCCAGACTGCCGAGGACGGTGAGATCGAGGTTCGAATCTCGGTCGGGTGAACTGGGGGTGTTTTTTCCTAAATGGTTTCCCACTCTCCCTCCACGCAAATGCTGATTCACCTCCTCTAAATTCAACCTTCCCAATTCCTAATTCATTAGCGTAATTAGTATTTAAGCTTATAACCCGAAAGGGTAGTAAGACGCGGTACTAAATAAATAAAAAATATTTCAATGTGTTGCTCTTCTATTAGACTGTATTGCCGGTGAGAGAGATAAGGATTTGGTTTGAATCCTGAGTGGGTGTAATGAGGGTGTTTTTTCTTAAATGGTTTATAACCTATTAACCCTCCATACATATGTGGGTATATTTAATCTAAAATTCTACCTTTCTCATTCTTCTCTCATTAGCATAATGTAGGCTTATGTATTGCCTGAACGTATAGACTAACAACATGAGGTGATATATATACATACTCAATATGAATCAATACAACCATGTAACGAGTTGTATACCAGTACCTTGCCAATTTCAGGTTCGGAAGAGACAGAGGAGTCTTCAAGATTCTTTTTTTCTTTGTCCTTGTCCGTTTCCTTGCTGGATGACCGCTGCCGCTTCTTCTCTCCGGTGCTTGGACTGTGCCTTTGCCCTTGTTTCTCTCGACTACCTCTCCGTCTGGCTCGGTCCCCACTTCTGTTGCGGGTACGCTCATGGCTGTGACTTCTTTTATCCCGAACGCGACTTGTCCTATCTCGACTTCTATGCCTGTCTCGTTCTCGACTCCTATGCCTGTCTCTATCTCGACTCCGAATTCTACGGTCTCTACTTCGACTCCTCTTATCTCGACTTTGGCGGTTCCCGTTTCGCGTTCTCCCATCGTTATCTCTACTCTTGTTTGTATCACGGCCCCTGTGCATTCTGTCTCTGTCCCGCTCACGGCTGTCTCTTCTTTCCACTTTGACAGTCGAATCCTTGCCTCGTACTTTGGGCGCTGCGGTTTTACCCTTCCCCTCATCTTCGTCGGAACTACCAGAGCTACTCGATTGTTTCTCTTGTTTAACCTCAACCTTACTCGACCCTATTTGAGACGGCGCAAGCGCCTCAAGTTCGGCCATCGCATCGTTGACAACATCATCCTCAACCGACTTGACAACCTTTTCTTTTTTTTCTCTCTTCTTTTTCTTATTATTCTTTCTGTCAAGGTCATCAACTTCTACCACCACTTGCGTGCGAGGATCATTGGGGATAGCAAGACCTGGGAATTTCTCAGCCAATGCATCTTTACCACTTTTTGGTTCGGAGGAAGAGTCCTTCGAATTTTTGGGCTTCATGTGTTGTATGATGCGCAACAAATTGGACATGAAGGAGTCCGAAAACTCGGCCCCATTCTCCACCAAAACTTTCTTGAATGATTCCGAGGTGTCATTTTTTTCTGCGAGAGCTATTATAAATTCTGCTAAATCTTTGTCATTCAAGCCCAGATGGTTTTCAAGTTCAGTACATATTTTAGAAACGAGTGACAAGTGTTCGAGTTTTTCAACTTCATCCATTATTTAAAGAAACGAGCATAAAATATATAAATAGTAAATAGCTTATACCTTACTAGTCTTGATATACAGCTTGAATTCATAAATCTTATAATTTTTTTACAACAAATGAATTAACAGGGTGTCATATTTACATAAAAACAATAAACAATATAATTTAGATTATACACATAATAAGTGTGTCAATTGATGTTTTCACAACAATCCTTGTAGTACATCGCCATTTTGTTAACTCACACCTATACCATCATGTGAAACAAAAATTATCTCAATGCTTTAGCTAATGTAGACTAATAAAAAAAGGAGTCATCACGTGACATAGTAATATCGCCAATTAATATAAGATTTTACAAAAAAAGAAAATCCGTCAGGCTGCGCTACTATCTAGAGAACTGAAGGTTTGAGATTACTTCAATTATTATTAAAAAAAAGTATTAATGTACCATGAAATAGCGATGTATTAAACTCATTACGTAAAATTTACCTAAAAACATCATTATTTGAATGTTTACGTTTAAAAGCAGTTCCATGCAGAGAAAGGAACTGCTTTTCTTCAATGCTGTGAATGGTGCAGGTTTGCAGACGAAGGAAAAAAACTTGATATTGTCGCGTAATTTATTTGTTGAATGAAACAGCTACTGTAGTACTATTGTATTTTTTTATGGTCCATGTCGAACCGATATGTGTAATGGAGCGGGTTTTTTTTGTACTCTTTTCCCGCCCCTGTACCTACTGTCAGCATGTCAACCCGTCTGGGCGCTACAAGTTTTACTGTTATTATATATAGAGATGGGCAGAACGGCTCATTCTTGGGAACGGGTTAAAGTGATTCAGTTCACTGAAATGTGCCGTTCATTTTTATCGTTCAGTCGTTCGCGAACGAATACTTGTTTTGCAGCTCATCGTTCGCGACCAACCTGCAATTGTTCACAATTCGTCAGTTTAGCTTGTGGTTCTACCGGGAACTTAATGAGACACCTTAAAGCCAAACACCCTACTTTTAGAAGTGAGTCTCCTCATAAGTCAGTACCATCAGTTGATCAAGCCACATTAAACTTAGTTAGCAAACTGTCGACGATGTAGATATTATAGATATAGAAGTGAATTCAGACATTAACCAACAGTCTACGTCAAACCAGGCCTCTCAGTCGGCGCCCCGGATCTAGCCCGCGGGCCGTAGGTTGCGGTGCGCTGCCTTAGAGCACGTGATAGTTTTAAAATATTTGAGTTTCTAAGGAAGCATTTAAATTTGCCTCTTGTAGCCTTTTTCCTAAACTCTAGAGACCACCTCTACCTGTGAGGACAATGTTGCTTATTGTTTGGCATAATTAACGAGTGAGGGGGACGCAGAGGAGGTAAATTTGCTGAAGAGTTTTCCGATTGTCTTGTGTCGTTCGATTCGAACTAGTTCATGTCGATAAGGTGAACTAGTTCGACTCGTTCACCTTGAGGAGCCGTTCAGTTTAAACCAGTCGTTTGCGAACGACACATCTCTAATAATATATATTCCATGTCGTGTTAAGTGTTAACGCTCGAGAGCTCTGTGGGGGCAGGTGTTCGTTGTATATGCTATGTTGATCTGTGTTTCATGTGTATCTGATATATTATTACAAAATTGAATAAATCCTAGCAAACAAATTGATCTTTATTTTTAGTAGTAGGTACCTATATTTATAGGCATATTTAATATTTTTTTAATATTCCCTTTTAACTAATACCCGCCTCGGTGGCGTAGTTAGCTAACGCGCCAGTTGTGTTGAGCTAGACCACCGAGGACAGGGAGATAGAGGTTCGTATCTCGGTCGGGTGAACTGGGAGTGGTTTTTCCTAAATGGTTTTCCACTCTCCTTCCACGCAAATGCGGGTTCACGTCCTCTAAATTTAACCTTTCCCATTCCTAACCCATTAGTGTAATTAGTACTTAAGTGTATAACCCGAACGGGTAGGAAGACGCAGTGCTAAGTATTATTTTAACTAATGTCACAAAAGTATAATATACATTGATAAATAATCTAAATCTGACTATCTCTGTTGAGTACAATCAAATAGATCTATATTTGGCTATTAATGTATTTTTGGGTTAATCCATCCAACATTTAAAAATAAGAAAATTAGTTACAACAGGCTTATGAAGTTAACATGAGAATAACTTTTGGGTGACAACCAAAAACCTAGGCTGAAGTGGATTAGGCCTGTGTGAAGCCAAGCTTTTCAATTTTAAATTGAATATTTTAAAATAATGTTTCAAGTTGAATCAAAATCTAATATTACTTAGTGATAATGTTTCAATTCAGATAAATTATTTTATAATTAAATGCTCATTAAATCAAATATTAAGCTAATTTTTTTTTTCCCGAATCAATCAAAAATATACATAAGGCATATAAACTGTGTCCAAATAATGACTAGATTTTAAAATTTCGAGATTTGTAAGCTTATAATGATGAGTAAAGTAGTGGATCCATGCTAACTTTAAAAAGTTAGAGAGATTCCATCGAATCAAAATTTATTTGAATGAAATTTCGAATCCGATACAAATCTTTCAAATTTTGAATAAAATACGAATTCTAACAAGTAACAAAACTCAAATTTGAAATGGAAATTGTGCATGGGCTTAGCGTGGATCTAAGTGCCCATTAAGCTGTGTGCTTCCATAGATAATGTGCAATTCTATGGTGACTGTCATCATTTACGTTCGCCTTGAAGAGATCAGATAACAGAATATTTCATCAGCAAGTGCCCAACTATCTCGAATCCAAACTGTTATTGAAGGGACTGAACTGTTGTGAAAAGTTGACATGAACAAAGCTAATGAAATGGATTCAGAGTCGTGCCTAGGGAGGTGTCTCGCAGAACGTATTGTATTCCTCCCCAAAGCCTAGGCCTTCAGCTTATTATTCACGATACCTAAAATCCTTACTTGAGTTTTATTCATATTGTGTCAAGATGTCAAAAGTGAAGTAGCTACCTGTAATTTCCATTCATGACTCTAAGCCCGCCAAGTGAAACACAAAATCAGAAGTATACTACCAAAATTTCTCTTGACATCATAAATTACACTAAGAAAATAAAATAAAATTGTAATATTTTTATTTATATCATTGTGGGAATGTGAGTTTCCTCGTTTCAAATGACAGGCTTCTTAAGCAAATCAGACTGTACCAATCGACAATGACCGGGTTACAAAGGGGTTGGACTTCGTCATCCATATAAATAACTAGACTATGTTCCTATGCATCCTATTTGCAGGTATGGCCGTGCTCTTATATACATATAATAGGTAGGCCCCTACTTAACAAGAAGAAATTCACGCTTAGCAGCACCTGATTGAGGTATAACAATCCTTGCCGGTCCATACTTACTTGTAGCCTGATGGTTATTGATTCCCTTTTTTTTCCATTTATTAAAAGTATTTAACATGCACTGTGTATCTGAACCGACTTTTTTTTTATCAGCATACGAGAATGTTCTATGAGCGAGAGCGAAAGAGCCTACCAGTTTTGCTGGGACCAATAGCTTTACTTCCCCGTCTGGGTTTGAACCCATGGACATCAGGTCCTGAGGTGAGCACTTTACCCCAACACCACCGAGGTTGACATTCCCTAATAATGTAAATAAAAGATAATTATTTGGAAATACCACTAATATGGAAGTCTCCAAAATCCAAGATTTTAAAACCAGCCAAACGTGACCATCTCATAATTCTATGCTTCCAAAATGTTTATCTTTCTATTAATAACAATTTTCAGTTTAGTTTCTGGTGCTAACAACCAGGGGCTTTGCACGAAATAGATTTGGGGGGGGGGG